>JAVSCE010021138.1:0-252213 GCA_032199065.1 Smutsia gigantea
AGGTATCCCAATGCGGGGAGATGCTAGAATACATTGTCAGTAAAGTTCTTCAGATCAACACATCAACTCTAAAAATCACCCTCTGACCTTTGCTCCCCAATACCACCCAGATCTGGCTGTCCTCCACTGTGTTGCTCCAGCCCTGGGTTCACACCCTTTATGAGAAAGCTTATAACATTGGATTTCAGGTAGTTGTTTCTCTGCTCTCCTATCTCAGTGAGACCAGTGATTGTGTCTTTTTCTGCTGTTTATGCTCAGAACAGAGTGTGGTATATGCGGCACACATGCGTGATCGATAAGTATTTGTTCCATGAATGAATAACGTAGAGTGTGCCACTGGCCTGGGCAGGGACAGATAACAATACCAGAGACCTGACCTGCCCATGTCAAGCATCTAAATTACAAAATTCTGAACTTAATGTTTCCATCAATGAAAATGGTAGCAGTGGAGAGAAAGGAGAGAAAAATTTGGTGGGAAGAATTGGGGAAGGTTCCATGGAGAGGGTAAACTTTGAGGTGGGTTTGACAAAGTCATTGAGATAGAGGAAGTCAATGGCCTCCTCTTTGTAGGAGCGTCACCAGGACATAGACTTCAGGACAGAAAAGTCAGGACATAGATTGTGAAGAGAAGGCCAAGTGTGGCTGTCATGTTTACATTGATGCGTAGGTCATAACTTCCCATTCTTCAGTTTAAGTTAACAGTGGGAATTTTCCTCCAGTGTCTAGTTTTATGTATTCTTCCTCTTCTCTAGGCAGCATACCTAAAAAGAATTCACCTCTCACTAGCAATTTGTTTAGACATTGTTTGTGGAGTTCCATGGGCTGGGGGCATGCAGATCTGCAAAGATGATGCTAAATATTTTTTTAGCAAATTGAGCATGTAACTCTGCCTCAAAATATGCAGTACTTGTCTTAGCCTTAAATGTTTGTTCTTCTTTTATAATCTTGTGGAATATATTTTGGGGCCCTTTTTGGCCTAAAGCTAAAAGCTAGAATGGCATTCTTGTTGCCTTTATTGTCCCAAACTGTGGCTCTTCAATTTCTGGACTTGAAAGTTTCATGTCACTTGAAAGATTACGGAGGATAAAATATCCAAGGGTGAGAGAAATGGGCTAAAGAGAGGGAACGGCAGCCGGTGGGTCAGCTGGGCTCCGCTGAGCAGCAGGTGCAGGGGTGGAAGTGAGCAGGGGCCACGGCCAGGCGGCACCAGGGTTCAGCGAGCTCGTCAGCGAGCCGCTCACTGAGACGGTCTGCTTCCACCTTTCAGCACCATATGGAACCAGCCAATGACCATTTCCTCCCTCGGATTTCCTTATCCCAAAAGAGGGGGTAACAATGTGTATTCCTCAGAGTAATGACTGACCAGTGTCTCATTCAGAAGGGGCTAACAGAAGTGGTAGTAAAGACCTTTGAAAACATGAAACAAAGCAGACAAGTAAAAATAACAGGAAGGGGAAGGGGGAGCGCTCCGAGACCTGAAATGTTGTGTCATATCCTGGTTCAGGGAGGTCACAAGGCCTCAGAAAAGATTTGTCACCTGGGAGGACGGTGATGCTGGGGACCGAGTCACTGCAAACCCCGTCACCTACTGCTTCATCTCAAGGGGCGCATACTCCTAGAGCATTTCCTTCTGTGTCGGAATTGCCTCACCCTCAGCCCTTTTCAACTTTGTACAAACATAAGGGCCAATTCACTTTACTAGGCAAATGACTCCTGATTTCGTGAGCTCCAAGCAGCAGCTGCTTAAGCAGCCTTCCTTTGCTCCTGGGACAGGAAAGGGGCACTGTGCACACAGTGCATGTTTCTCACAGGCTAGGTCTGCTCCGTTTGTGATGTGAAGAAAGTGAAGGAACAACCTAACCCAAGCTCAGTATCCAAGATCAACTAGAGAATAAAATGTAACCGACTTCAAAAGGCACATGATTCTTTCTGAATCCTCAACCTGTACTTCCTAATGGATCTGAGTTCAAAATCTCTGTTCCTATGAAAGGTCAAACAACACATATACATTTTTGTACAATGGATGCAATTAAGTATTTAAGGAAGAAAAGGCAACTTTCTACAATTTTCAGCACGTTTCAGCTCTTTGATAACTACTGAAGTATAGCTGCCATTACAGGGTGGCATGGGTAACCAACCACTACTATTCAAGACAAAAATTTTGGCCCAGGACCTCGAAGCAAGTGTACAGTGTGTTCCACATGACTATGAGCATTTTTCATCTGGAAGATAATTGCACCAACAATTCCTCCAGTTTTTTTTTGGTTATTTAAACCTTCTGCCTTGGAACTGACTTCATGGCTTACCTATGTTACAACTGTTTTCTATTTTGTTGTATGGTTTCACAGAAGGAGCAGAAAGCCATAGAGGAAAATGGGGACTAATTATTCTGGAGAGTTTACAGCCCTTATCACATTTAATTCTCATAAGAACCCTGAAAAGTTAGTGGTCTTTTCTCCATTTTATCGACTTACAAAAACTGAAGCTCAGAAAAGTTTAGTAACTTGCCTAGAATCTAGATAACTAGAAATGGAAGTGCTGGAAGTAGAAACCAGAAGTTCTTGACTCAAAAACCTATGTTTCATCCACAACATCAGTTTATCACAGTGACTTGGGCATGCCCTCAAAAGACCTATGCCTTTTCCTGACTTTAAGGAAGGATTCTCTTTCTGTTATTCAATTATTTAGGCTGCTTATGTATTATATTACATAGAAATTCTAGGCATCAATAATAAATTAAATGAGGTGGAAATACCTTCATATTGATTATATATATATATATATATGTGTGTGTGTGTGTGTGTGTGTGTGTGTATGTGTGTGTGTATATGTGTATATACACATTAAAATATATATATATATATATATATATGTATGTATATATATTAATTGTCTCTGTTCCAAGACTGGGAACTAAAATAATTGGAATTTTCTGTTGGGCATCTGTGTCCACTTTCACCTGATCTATTTTGTCTAACATTTCTTTGCAAAGCTCTTGAATGCATTGTTAGCCTATCTGATCCTGTTGTCTAGAAACTGCAAAGCATTTTACATCTTACCCAGGGAACCGATCACTTTTAAGAAAGGGAGGGCATTCTTTACTGACATTTCCTAATTTAAATCCATTGAATGTTATTTCAACTGCCATTTTAAGGCAGTTAAAGAAAAAGCAATGCATCTGTAAAGAGCTCTGTCACTTTTTTCCATGTGATGACTAATGGTGGGGAACTTAAAACCTTATCCTTGGTATCTTTTGGAGTCCAGACAATTCAACGCTCTCTTGGGATGAGTAAATATCAGCCTTTTCCCAGGAAGATTAACTAGTAAGATGATGGAGGAAAAGCTGCTACTTTTTAGGGGGCTGTTCTTAATCTGCCATCTATACTTCTTAAGACAGAATATCAGATGGTCCATTTACATGGTGCTATAATTTCTGGGAAGAAAAAATATTTTATACAGTTTTAAGAGTGACAGTAGTTTCTTTCCAAGATGTTAATTTTTGTCTCAAAGTTAATGTTTACTAATGTAATGTATTTACTGACCTTTAAAAGGCCATAAAATGGTTAGAATTAGGGATACTTGCATTTTAGGGCTCCCCATTGCTGCATACACTTGTAGGGAAGTCCTTAATTTTACCTGTTGTGGAGATAGCAATACTTTTCCAACTTCCCTCATAGCCTCACATATAAAGGGAAAAAAATGAAAAAATTTAAGTACTCTGAAGGTTCTAAGGGTCCCAGTGGGAAGCAAAGCATGGGCTTTGTGGACAGAAAGCGCCCAATTTGAAACTTAGTTTTTATCACCTGGCTGGGCAAATTTCCTAAACTCTTTGTGTCTTGGCTACCTAATATGTATAGTGGGCCAAAAATAGTCACTACCGATAGGATACTTGTGAGGACCAAATGCACAGTTTCTCCTGATTATAACATAAGGAAACTGAGGCCCCACTTGGTAGTGTTTTACCTGAGTTCATTCATCAACAAATACTGAGTTACGCCAAGCAGCATGCGTGCAGGGCTTCAAAAGCTATTGCTCAAATTACATGCTGCCTCATTCTTAGGAAGACATTTTTTTTAAATTGAGAGCTCTTTTTGCTGCTTTATTTCAGAAGGACTGGTCATATTGCTGACTTTTTCTTGTTTACAGGCTGATGACTCATGTATGAGTTATCTAAGCCTCTTGTTGCTTCCCTCTTCCTGTCTTCTACCATCTCTATCATGGGAACATTTTCTTTCTGCTCACACTTCTTCTGGAGATTGTGAAGGAGTGGGTCTGTCTCTTGAGAAGGAAGGGTCACCCCAGTGCCTCTGATTGATAAGATGACAATCTCTGCTTCCTAAAAAGTCTCCTCTGCTACCTTGGCTTCCAGATTTGGCACTTACTCGTCCTGTTCTTATTGCTCCTTCCTAGCTGGATCCTCTCCCTAGGCTGAACCCTTCAGCGCTAGTGTTTCTTGGGGATGTACCCTCGGTCTTCTATTCTTATTCTGCTTGCTCTCTGTGGGTGATCACATCCATGATCATACAACTTGCTCTCTATATTCTGCCAGAGATAATTTTCAAAAGCAAAATTTATCTTTACTGATCTTCTATTAGAAATATTTTGCTAGATCTTTGTTGCCTATAGAAGAGAGTTCAGTACACACACACACACACAATTACCTGGATTAGAATTGTACCCTCTCCCCTAGGTATCCATAGACATTATGTTCCAGTCACATTAAACTTGCCACTTCTCCCCAAGTGCTTGCCCTACATGAGATGTGTGATTTCCTCCTCAAAGGCCCTGCCTGTACCTCTTATATCCCTTCTCTTACAATTCCCCCTATGTCCCGGCAAGTTAGCCTTTAAGAAAGACAGTCTTTTTAGGTTCCTTCTGTTTGCATAATAATTTGTTCCCTCTTCTGTGCATTCACAGCCTTTTATTCATAACTTTATATCGTTATATCTTTTCCTCTCTCTCTCCAACAAGACTTTGAGCCCATCAAATTGGATGACAACTTTTTTTTTAATCTCAAAGAGTATACCACATTGGACAATGCCTTACAGAAGGAATTCAGTATTTATTGAATGAATGCACTTAGGACTATTATTAAGACCCAAAGGGTATCAATTGTTTATTAATCTGTTTTCATAGTGAAATATTTGTTGATAGGCATTTACTAAATAATTCACTTAGCACCCCACAAGCTAATTAACAAAAAGAGCCTTCGCAAGTGGCCTTGGTATCATATCAAGATATTGACAGTTTAGAGTAAGGATTTCAAAAAATTTTTGTACACTTATGGCTTTCAGCAACTTTCAGGTCTCTCTAAAGTTTATTTAACTTTAGTTCATTTAAATTTCCTAAAAAAGCAATCATTATACTTAAGGTAATCTGATCCCAGATTTCTACTTACTATGTTAGATCCAAAGATACATAAGGCCTACATATCTAAGTGTATTCCAAAAAATGGATGGAATGAAGTCAGCGTAATACGTAGTTTGAGGAAGCAGTGCATATATGATGCTAAAAAAGAGACAAGAAAACTCCAAAACTTAAACCAAGCATATTTACATATGCTAAAATGTATAATAGTGTTAGGAGTTGAATGATACATCCATAATTGGAACTAATATTGACTGGACACTTACTATATGTATGCTAAGTGCTGTTCTAAGTACTTCACAGGCATCCCTGAATACTCACAGTATCTCTGCCATGTTCCTATTATTACTCCAGTTTACACATGAGTAAAGTGAGTCTTAGAAATGTTTAATGACTTGTGGGAGGACACAACAAACAAGTTTTAGAGCTATTTGAACATAGGTCTGACTGGATCCATAGTTCTGTGTTGAATGAATGCCTTTTAATCATCTTGGTGCTATACTAATTAATAAGTAATTGATAAATCATTTGCTAAATTTGTATAAACTGCATCTTGACACATCTAAAATGATAAAGCATCTCACACATGCTGTAGTCATTATTGAGAAGAAAAGAGAAACGAAATTCATTGACAATCACCAGTGTTAAGTGAAGTTGACTGTAACTATAAAAGGGGTAGCCTAAATCCACCCCTTTAGTTTGCCTTAAAGTCTGATTTTTTATCAAATTTTGAAAATTTCCTATGAAATATGCCTGTTTGTGTTTCCTGGACCTTAAACTCTTTCTTGAGTAGAAATGTAAGAAAAACTCTTTCCTTAAAATTGGGCAATTATTAGGAATGACAGCTAGTATATTCTTAAAGCATTGTGTGAGATTTTGAGGTCTGTTACTTGAAATGAGAAATACAGATTCCTGCTGGAGGCTAATTTAACAATTTATAGTGAGTTCTGTGGACACTATTTAGGTATAAACTTAATCAAAATAATCACAATTTTAAAAGCCTGCAGATGTTATAATATCTTTCCCCAGGTTAATTACCTTCAAAATATGTGCCCATCACAGTATGTACAGGCTGCCCAAAAAATTTCAAATTATTTTTTCTTGATAGTTGACCCCCAGAGTTCAATTTATGAATAGTAGGTGAAGATGCAGCTGCCTTCATTATAAGATTTGAGGGATGTGGAAAATGTTCTCTTGTTCCAAAAGACCTGCCCCTAAAAATAAAATAGGGAAATGTCATAGATTTTAAAAGTTTTTAAGTCTTTGATTGCTCTTTATTAACAAGTAAATATCCCTCAGAGAGGCAACCCCTTTCTGTCTTTATCACCCCATACCCCTAAGTAATCAAACAGAGAAGCTGCCAAAAAGGCAGATTCCCAGGCCTGCTCTCAGAGATTCTGGCTTGGTAGGTCTGGGCTGAAGCCCGGGAGTCTGCTTTTTAACATGCACTTTGATGACTCTGACTTAGATAGCCTTCTGGACAACACTTTGAAGAAAACTTGAATTACTGGATAATTGACACAACTAGCTAATAACAAACTGGTGATAGAGAAGCATGAGTGAAAAGAAAAACTTAAAGTTACCAAACTCAAAATTCATCACATTTGAAGCATCGTCTAGATCTAGCCCTTCAATGATTCTCAGGCTTATCTGAACATTATTACTAAGTATCAACAGATGAATCATGAATCAGGTGCTCCTTAACTGACTATAAGAACTCAAGAAAAGGGGAAAAAATGGCTTTTTTCCCCAAATGGTTCTTTTTAATAGCCCCAGAAATCAGTGTTGAAATGCTAACATCTTAGAGCAGAATGTACAAAACGTTCTTGAATTACATTTCATTCTTGGGTGCCAGGCACATTGGGTTTGTATCACAAAACACTGAAATAATAAAAAGCAAGTGTCCTATTGAGTCTCTTTCGTAATTGGGAAACTAACAGTTGATTTATTTTGCAAAGAATTCTGACAAAATAACCCCAGTGTATGAATCTAGTGCCCTCACTATACATTGAATGAGACAGAGATTGGAGTGGGGGGATCTACTTAAGAATATGGTGGATGACAAATTAGGTTAATAAAACTCTCCGTGACTTGTGGTAAATAAGCCATTTTTTTTTTTCATCACTGCAGTAAAAATGTGGCCAGTTGTTAAGAAGAGCTTGTTCCATATGATGGAGACTCTGAGTTTGGAAGCTTAGAAAAAACTTGCAAGAGGGCTAGCATGGAGAAAACAGGAAGATAACTTCCTCTCTGAACATACACCATTTCCTGAGGAGGAAGTGGGGCTTTTAAAAAAAAAAAGTTCTTTGTTGACTCTGTAACAGAGAGGCATCTATTTAGTGATGACTATATATGTTTGTACAACCAGGACGTTGACCTTTAAGAAAAAATAAAATCCTGAAAGTGCCTTCTCTATTTGGTAATGGCAAGGTTCAAACCCCTTAGATTAGTTGGTTTGGGATTTGTTTTATTATATGGGATCATCATTTATTTACCATGGCCCAGCACAAACTACCTGGACAGTTTTTAAGGGATAACAGTTAAACACCACACCGTACAGTGGATGTCAGCCCTGCTCTTATTTTGAACATAGTGGCCTGTCCTGAGACAGCCTCACCGCCTAACAGCAGAGCTGTGGAGGGGATAGATAATGCCAGTGTTCCAGGGCCCAGCCTCACCCAAAGCCTGCTCTGTGTTGGCACATGAAAGAGGCAGCCCCTCAGGTCATGATGCCATGGCAAAATCTGCGATCAGCTTGGTACATGGAATACCTACTGTGCTGAAACTTGTTTATGTATAACCTACTTCATTTAAGAATGAAGCAGTATCTTTGAGGTGACCACAGCTTACTAACCAATTTGGGGAATTATGAGCATAAAAAAAGTACCACTAGAACCAAGAATCCCTGAGTCTGAGACAGTATCATACATTGACTTTTAAATAGTAACTTTAACGTTATAATCAATGTTTGGACAAAATTTGCCCTATAACCTTTAGGAGGATGAAAAGATGGGCCACTGAATAATTAAAATGACATCCTTTGCAGCACAGTGTTACATGGCAGAAAGAACAGACCACAAAAAAAACAATGCTCAGACTACCCAAAAGCCATAGATTTCCAGATGTAATAGAGAAATCTAACTGGCACAGTTACAAGAAAACAAGTCCCTGTATTGAGGGTAGAGTAAATCTCTTTTATAAAAACAAAAGGGGAAGTGAATTTAACATCTTTCCTTAGTTACCCTGAAAGAATATTATGGTTTAAATTTGCTGTGTGTTTTCAGGAGTTTGGATGGTGTCTTTTCTCTCCTTTTTTACCCTCAGAACACTTCATGGTCCATGTAATTTTTGTCTCTCTTTTATTCACCAAACTTAATATTAAAAAAAATCTTTCTAAACCATAAGTTTTCCCTATGTTACTTTTTATACCTCCATTAATTCCAGAAATTTCTGAAGTATTTGATACACAATATTATCAAGGTTTAGAGTTGTCCCAAAATCACCCCCAAGGCAGCCTCTGTTTTCTCACACACAACTGTATCTGCGTATGGTGTCGGCATATATGCAGGAATAAAAGAAAAAAAGCATCCACCTTCTTTTACTTTCAGTCTAAAGAGGACAAAATGAAATAGATTACCTGATGAGTCTTGGACTTCTGGCAATTTCAGTATCCCTGTAATAAAAACTTTTCAGTGAAACTATTTACTTTTCTTTTGTATTAATATTCATCAATCACCACAATTATCTATTTTGTCTGAAATCAGCTAATTTTTAATGACATATAAATGAAATTGTTTTCTATGTACACAAACTATTTAGAAGAGATTAAGGAAAAGATTAAGCAATGAAAACCTGTATTGCTTAACCTGCTCTATCATGAATATTAATTCCATCAAAACACAAATTAGGCAGACATTTAGAACCAGAAGTGCATATAAGGTACTGTCACTGTGAAATGTATCAATTTTTCTTTACGTATGTAAGTAAACCTTATTTCTCCTTAAATGTAAAAATCTGTTGAGGACTTAAATGAAAAACCTGAGCAAAACACCCAAAGGATCAAAAACAGAATGAAGCTTTGTTTTCTTAGGGCTCGAGACCTAAATGTTCAGCTGTTTTTGTTCTAAGCCAGAAATTGGGGAATCTTTCAAAAGCATTATCAAAGAAGGTAGAGAAGAAGAAAGGAGGCAAATCTTTGACCTTTGAGGGGGAAGGAGACTAAGGGGTTCTTATGGTGAGGCATCCTCCACCCATTAGCCTGTAGATTAGGAGGAGAGCAGAGTGCAGCCCCTCAGAGGCAGTGATGTTGGGCTGTTGCAGGAATAGTTATCCAACCTGCCAAGTAAACTCAGCCTGTGAGCCACAGCATGTGCATAGGCTCTAGTCTAAGCAAAAGGAATTACATACCTGCACTCC
This sequence comes from Smutsia gigantea, assembly GCA_032199065.1. Taxonomy (NCBI): domain Eukaryota; kingdom Metazoa; phylum Chordata; class Mammalia; order Pholidota; family Manidae; genus Smutsia; species Smutsia gigantea. Next base: position 9,784 of record JAVSCE010021138.1, read on the forward strand.
TTACCATGTCATCACCCTCCCGGTGCTTGGGCATTGAGTAGAAGTCAATAAAAATTGGCAACATTGAATAATCTTAGCTTGAGCCTTTTGAAGGGAGTGACCTTGTCCTATTTATATTTGTACCCCAAATGCAGTGCCTGGAATTTATTGGACACTAGACACCAAATGTGGATTTAATGAAGAAACGATTATGGGGCATCTGCAATACACTAGGCAACATGTTAAGGCCAAGAGGATGGTCCCTGGGAGTTGAACATGGTCTTGTAGAAATGATTAAATGAAATATATTGGTAGGTCTTTGTGTTAAAGTACTCTGAGTAATTATTACTAACAGACCAATAAATGACAACAATTAGGTCACTACAGTAATTGCTCAAAGGACAATTTGCAAATTGGAGCATTCATTATATGGCAACCATATGGTTATGCATTTCACCATGTTGACATTATACTGCAAAATTCACATGTTATATAAAAAGAAATCACACCAGTAAAGTACAGGCTACCACAAATAGTAGAGTGAAAAACACATTACTGAAGTTTACTGCTTAGTAACAGATTTAGGGTTGAGGTCTGCTTCTTAAGGATTTCATTGATGCCAGTTTTGAGGGGCCTTCTAATCAATGTAAGAAAAATGAAAGATAAAAAAATGAAATGTAGTGGAACAGTCATGAGTGGGGGAAAGTAGCAGATTTAATTTAGGTGCAGCTAAATTACCTGTAAAACATGTAAAACCTCTAAGGCCCACCTTGGCAGAAAGCCAGGAGACCTGGGTTCTTGTTCCGTCTCTGCTGCTAAATGGCTGTATGAACTTAAGCAGATTTCCTCCCCTGTAACATGAGGTACTCAACTATTTCCAATATAAATTGTGGTTTAAAAAAAAAGACAAAAACACAACTAGGGTCTTTGCTGAGACCTCTTAATGCATATGCTTTGATCTTTATAAACATTTCAGTAGAATTATAGGCCCATAATTCAGTGACCTCTGTTTTATCCTGAATATAATTAACTTGATAGTACAGGTAGGACTGTGTCAGCAATTTCTTATTAATGTGCCTTTCCAAAGGATAGCTCTCTTCAATCTCCTTTGTTTTTATGACACTTTCTCATATTTCTGTTACAGAGCTTACCTGGGGCAGTGTGTTTTTTGAAGTCTGTATTCCTGTTGTCAAATGAGACTCAGTTCCTTGAGGGCACACACACCATGACTTACTCATCTGTTAAGAGTCCTTGCATAGTACACAGATTGGTGCATGGTAAGGGCTCAATAGATATTGAATAAATATTTAATCAACTGAGTTGGCAATAGCATATTCAGTGTGTGTCATATGCCTTCCATTTACCCCTCTGAATCCATTGCCACCCTCTTCTACCCTGCTGTGGCTAGAAAGTTCTTGTCCCCTTCAAGACAAGTCTGCTCCATAGGACTCTTTTTCTTGGTTCCGTAAATAAATGTCTTCCTCCTCTAGTCCTTTGGGCTTAGGAATGGTGACAGTGTCTTTGTTATAAGCCTTGAACTTTTGCTCTATTCCTTGGGATTCCGATATACCCTACCTACACCGAGATCATTAACCTCTCCATGAGTTATCCTTAATTGGAGTGTACCACCTATTGTCAGGACCCTCATGAATACAGCAGATAAGAAAGGAAAAAGATTTCTGTTTAAAATATGTTTTTGCACTCATATTGTTGAGAATGACAGCATTACATTTTTTTGTAAACACTTAAAATCAGTAGATCCTTGTGTAGGCTAAGTATTTTCATACAAGGCTGGCTTTCACTGATTCACTCATTCCTAACTATGATGTTACAGAGTCATTTCAGGGTCCACACCACAAATGCATTTTGAGTTTGAGTTTGTAATTATTTATGTTTACATTTGGTTGTGGATGTTTAAATGTATTTCCCTCTGACTTGTGACCTCTTGGACTGAAATACAATGCCTTAAGAGAAAAGGTGCCATCTTTTTCAGCTGGCAGTCTAATGGCTAACTGATATCTGGAAAAATAATAGAGAGAGATATTTATGAATTAAGAATACAGCTTAATAAGTGTGGAGCCTGATCTGACAATAAACATTTTGTGCGTTTTTAGGTCTAATTTGATAAGACTTGTAACATTCTTTTCCAGAGCCAAAATTCTTAAGGAAGTCTGTAACCAGTTGAAGAGTAGATTCATGGTGAAATAATTTGAAGACTCATTGAAGTATCCATCCTTTATAGAGTGTTAAATATATTGGTTCAGGCAGCAGTCCCGATATGCCATGTCTTTATCATCATTGATATGTAAGCACCATGAAATCAGGGACTTATTCAATTTTGCATTCTGCTAAACCCCCAGTGCCTAAAACAGAGCCTGGAATCTAATAAGTGTTCAATAAGTATTTGTTGATTAAATGAATAGGTTGGAATTTGGTTGTATTATTGTTGTCTTTTCTGTTTTTGCAGTTGCTATATTCTCATTCATAAATGATAACAAAATTTAGGTTCATATTTTCAACAGATATTCATTGCTTTTTTCTCTGTTAAAAGCACTATATTGGGTATTTCCTTTAGGAGCTCATATTATACAGCTAAAAAAAACCTCCTGAGTACAACATAGTCATTGATAGATTCCATCTCAGTGGCTTTTCTTCTACATCAAAATATCTGCTCAAAGCAAGCCTTTACCTCCACCCTTCCAATCTCTAATTTTTGCCAGCTTTGCAGAAATATAGTGAAGCAATTAGCTTTCCTAAAGAGTGCCTGATTCTATTCTTGGATTCCTTGGCTAGTGACCATGTTGTGCCTTTTCATGTAGACTTGATGACTCCAATAAAATTGCTGGAAAGCTATTTCCTTTTTCATGATTTTTTTGTACCTCATCCACAAGGGTAGAAACCTGAATCTTCTTCCTCTGACTGGATTTGCATGAAGGCTTTCGTCATGGTTCCATGAGAGACTTTTTAAAGTCTTTTTATTAGGTTTTCATATGACTCCAGCTGATTGGTATACAGGCTTTTATATTCATAGGAATTTTTATTTATTCCCAAACACTTTTTACTTAACTACAAATAGGTCCTTGATGTGAGTCATTCTTATAGAGTAGTCCTAGTAGTACCAGAACTTGTAACATTCTGAATAAAACTCCAAACCTAGGGTAATTGTTTATTAATCTAAGTAAACTTCTAGAGGATGCAGAGTTTAATGAGGGAATTGTACATGGAAAGATACTCTTATAACTGAGAAGCTCACATTCCCTTTAGGTAATTAAATATTCTCCTTTTCCTTTACCACTTCCTCTCTCTTCCCTCTTTTCCCTCCTACTTTTTCTCCCTTTTATTCTTGATTACCCAGCGATCCATTTCCCTTTGTAAAGATCCACACGTTTACATGGTAGAGAGAAGTACTTTACAGATCCACCAAGTTGCATTAATAATTCTTAGTAGTTGCATACAACTATAAATCTATTGCTTTGAAGAATTCACCCATGAAAATAATTCTTTGCAGTATATTTTCAAATTTTATGCCATAAACAAACGGGGCCTTTATTTTTTACTAAGAAAAAGAAAAGATAAGAAAATCAGTCTTTTTTTTTCCAAAAGAAGTAAAAGTCATTATACTCACATGAAATAATTGCTTCCAAGTCATAAAACCAAAAATGTTCAGAAATAAAGCTTACTGTCTTGGTTGTTCTTGTTTCATGGAATTGCCCTTCCTGTTTTCCCCTCCATCATCACCTCTCTACTTGTCTCCTGTGAGTAAGGGAGAGAACCATTGCCCTCTGACTGCTTTGTGCATGGGTGCTTTCTCTCCTGCAGTAGCCATTTTCAGTCAGACCTTTTTTTTCCCCACTATCTTAATAAGAATAATTTTCATTATTTTATCATTACATCTGATAAAATACTATTAGTGTTTTATATCCCAGCTGGATATAAATATGTCTTTTAAATAGTCTGCATATCAGTGGGGTTGACTCAGTTATATTAAAAGTGAATTTCAATTTAGATGCCTGCATACTTTTATCAAAGGAGAAAATCACCATGTGTGATGAAAATAACCAGATAGACTCTTTTGCCCTTCAACCAGTGGCTTAAGAATAATCTAAGACAAAATTTTCATAAGAGTAATCAATCAGCAAATCTGACACTTAACATAGGAATTACAATGAAACCATGACAATTTTTCAACATATTTCACATGTCATAGGATTCTTGATCTTAAGTTCAAATTACATGCACAAATACTTACTAGATATTTATTAAGCAAACAAATTGCCTATAACTCTGTTGGATGTTATACATACTAGGTAAGAATTTGTCATATTTACTCTACTTAGCCTCTAGGTCATCCTTTTAATGTACTTGTGTCACTTGGGTCCTGGAAGACTGTAGCTATGGATCAGTTTTTCAAGTCACAGTGTTACATGGTATGTGTAGGAACCATCTTCCATTTGGATGGAGCAACAGTACTTCACTGTATAAAACTAAGGCATATTGTTTTATACATCAGGGCTTGGGATCATACTAGTGTACCTTTGGGAGGTTTTGATGATATGAATAGTTAATACCACTTGCTCATGGTTACAGCTGTCTTGCACATTCCAGTGAGAGTATTAGAAATTAATCCTGTAGCTAAAATTCAGTGGATCAAACCAAATTTCTATTTATGAGTCTCAAAATGTAAAAGGAAAAAAAAGTAAGAAAGAAAAAAATTAATTCCCTGATAGCCCTGTCAGTGAGGTGTTAACTTTTTTAAAACTAGTCCCATATCAGCCCTGCAGATCCATGATCTTTGGTGGACATGTTTTATGTTTTTTTTTTAAGTATATATTTTTTTATTGAAGTATAGTTGATACACAATATTATACTGGTTTCAAGTATACAACACAGTGGCTCAACAGTTAAACACATTATTAAATCCTCACTCCAACTAGTGCAGTTACTATCTGTCAACATAGAAAGATGTTACAGAACAATTGTCAGTCAGACCTTTAATGCTGTTTCAACATTGCTCCACCCCTACTCCCCTCTAAACGCACACACACACACTTTACACTGCTGCAGATGTTAACGTGTCAGAGTCCTGAAGTTCCTAAGATGTCAGCAGGAAGAAATAGCACTGTGAGGCATAACCATGACCTGAAGGAAATAAATCGCAGGAGTGTTGCTGTAAGGATATCCTTCTCCAATGAAATCTGTCAAACTCTTAGTTTTCCAAATGTGGGAACTTTTGTACTTGTTTTCCTCTAAGGCACAGGATAATCCCCAAGAGAGATTCCATTCATTCCTCATAGAGAGAAGAAAAGAGTGAAGTTGAGTTAGCAGCTTGTTAAGAGAATTGTGTTTACTCTGAGATCTGATTCAACAAATCGACTTGGAATCTCAGCTTGTCTAAGCTAGAGCTTATCCATTTTGCAGCTGGACCATGTAGAACTCAGCTACGAAGTCTTTTGACCAGAGAATGTTACAGTTATCTAGAACACTAAATGGACTAATGAGTGTATACACAGAGACTAATTATGGGCAAAGTCATTAATTAGGGTTGTGTTTACATTTTTATTGTGACTAGTCTTTCATCTCTCTGAAGTAAAGTTCTTAACTATCTTCTAGTAGGTGATGATAATATGACTGAATTCCTGAGATACGTATGAAATACTCACACTTTTATTTCTTAATTACCAATTCCTGACCACCCTCCCCCTCTTTATCCCTCAAGGGATAGTTTTCAGTACTGTTTTCTTTATACTAATAAGTGATTCTCTTCTGGATAAACTAGAAGCTGAGTCCTGCTTAATGAAATGGTTGGTCTTCATCTTGGCATTAGTCCAAACTGGTGAGACAGAAAGGGACTTTTGCATTCATTATTTTATTCATCTTTTATAGAAAATGTGGAGACTTCTGGGTGGGTTTGGCTTTCTGCCAATTAGTGTTGCCACTTTTCCTGTGATGCATATTCACATGAGTCAACAGAAACCTTTTTGACTAAGCAGAGTTAGAATTAGCAAGACTGTATGCATCATGGTATTGGATGTGGGGGAAGGAATAAGAGGGGGTAGTGAGACCTCAGACAGAAGCACTGACAAATAGGTTTCCAACACAGTGACGTCACACAGCCTCACATCTCCCCAGAGAAAGTTCTACATGACAAAGGAGAGCTCAGCTTTATCACCACTTGTTCAGACTCACAGCCCCAGAATAATCTGACCTTATAAAGAGCACAGCCTCTCTAAGGAATGGGGCCCCAGCCCAATGCCACATCCATCCTTGAAACCAGCCATCCTGTGAAGACTGCTGGTGATTTTTAGCCTATCAATCCAGTGGAAGATATATGACTTAACAGCAGATCAAGGGGAAAAGACTAAAAAGTATTTTGTAATGTGGTATAGTGGGGGGGGGGAGCATATACTTAGGCTGCATTTGTAGAAATAAATTGTCTGAAGTAAGGAAGGTGTATCAGACTTAGCTTTAGTGGTGACAGAAAACTCAAACTAACAGTAAGTTAAATAGGATACATGTTTATTCTCTCTCTGTATAAGAAGTCCCAAGGTTGGGCCCAGAAGAGGCTGACACTCACATGTCAGGGATTCACATTCCTTTCCTCTTGCTGTTGTTCTTCCAGCCTCCGCCTGTGGCTTCCCTGTGGTAGAGCAAGAAGGTTGCCAGAGGCCGGGTTGCGAGGGAGGAGGCAATGGCAGCGGGGGCTGCCCCTCTTCAGGGACTCCTCCCAGAAGTCACACACAATACTTCCATATACATCTTAGTCCTGTGGTCACCCCTAGCTGCAGGAGTGCCTGGAAATGGAAACTTTATTTGGGATAGTTATATGGCCAACCAAAAATCAGGGGTGGTATAACTAATGAAGAAGACAAGGTTGGTGGATATTGTTTTCCCTTCTAGAACCTCCCAGAAAATGAGCCATCTCTCCATGGGAAGTGAAAGCCTTTCCTACTCTGTCTTGTTCAAAACATACCTAGGGTATGTTTCCAGAGTTATGGCACAAAAGACATACATATGAGCAAATAAATTGAAAGATAAATTACCATGTAATGTAAGGACTGGGACCCTTCACCTAACCCAGTGTTGGTTAAAAGAATTGAATGGATCATGTCAAGTGAAAGAATTGCTGATATTTAGCCAGGAATTTATTCCTTTCTCAGAAAAGACATAGGGAAGACATGATACCTGACTTAGAATGTTTAAAGAGCTCTTCAGTGTGTTCACAGCTGGTGGAGTTAGAACATGCCCCAATCCATTGATGACTTGAGATACTGTGGAGAGGAGCATTTTCTGACCCTCAGAAGGTCCTGAGGGTGAACAAACCGTGAATGCCCACAGAGAGTGAACTCACTGCGGTCAAAGGGCTTGGAGCAGGAGCTGTAGGGTCAGTGGATCGCCTTCCTATATGCCATCCTGGCTGTCCTACCAACCACTCAGGTTATTCTCCACATTGCCATTGATGATCTTTTTAAGTGCAAAATAGATCATAGAACCTACCAGCTTAATCCCTCTCAATGGCTTCCCATTGCCTGAATATCACCCAGTTCCTCCTGACCCAGTCTTGGCTTACTCACTCTGAGTCTCCAGACATAATTTCTACTTCCTTCCTTAAATGTGTCAGGTTTCTATCCCTCCTGGAACTTTACCCATGCTGTCCCCTCTTCCACAACATTCTCCTCCATACTGACTCTCCATTTCACCTGGCTAACGCCTACACGTGGTGAACTGTCACTTCCTCTCTGGAGTCTCCACTTCTGCCCCCTCAGAAGCGGGATTCCCATGACTGCTGACACCTCCCTTAGCACAGCACTTGGTGCAGTTACTGCGATGGCTTGTGGGATGATGTCTTTCTAACTCAACCATAACTTCCCTGTAGGCAGAGCCTGGTATCCTCAGACGTAGCACACTGCCCAGTCATGGTAGGTGACAGACAATAATGTGGAACATTATAGAAGGTATTCCAGTGTCCGCTGGAGGCACAGGTAAGGATGAGGGCTAGACAGTGGAGAGAGAAGCAGGGAGGAGCAGAACACAAATGCAAGACTGTCTTTGCTCCAGCCCCCCTTACATTCTTTCCAGAGTGGTGGGATTGAGGCAAGAGAAAGAAGTGCTTCTCTCCAGTTACTTGGATTACCTCCCAGCCCCCAAAGGGTCAGAGCAACTGTTACTGTGGAATTTGAAATACTAGCTATGTTAATGGAGGTCAGGATTACCAAGACTGGATTTACTGCTCCAAAAACTGACCCAGATTTATTTTCTATTATCCACAATGAGTTATGTGGAAGGAGGAGCAAGGGGCTTCTTGGTATGTAGACCATTGCTAACATGTCCCTGAGCCTAGATCTTGTTTGTTTTTTACCTCTTCTGGAGAATGTGGCTGTGAATTTCAGCAGCTGGGCAGTACTTGGGCCTCAACTACACCAAGAGCAGAATCTGCATATGAGCACCTTTGGCCCCCAGGGCTAGTGACCCGGCTGCCGCCCGTCTCTGCCTTTTCTTGGAGTAATTTTTACAGGCACTGAACTCCTGCCCTCAAATACCTACTGCCATTTGCTTCCTGATGCTCAACATTCCGCGTTTAGAAATGAGGCCTCAAATACAAGGGAATGACACACTGCTTTAGAGTCACACCTCAATGTGCCCGATCTTGTTAAGAAAGCAGGGACCATTGGGCTATTGAAAGTGTGGGCAGAGCGGCAAAAAGGGAAGAAGTTTGAGAAAGGAGAGGATAGGAATTCTAAGGAAGCTGAGCGAACTGAAGACAAGCCATATTTGATTTATGGTTTTGCTGACCTTATTTACCCAAACATAATAGATAGGAGCAATTTCTTGTTTGGAGCTGAGGGGTAATTCAGACCTAGGAGTGGACCTCCTGCTTCCAGTCTGGGGACAGGGCATCCTCTGTTCTCCACTGGAGGTCCTATGGGAGTCTCTGGGCTGGCCCTGCCCTGAAAGGGTGAGACACACAGCCGGCAGATGCCCTGCCACTGGTCGGCCTCCGTGGCTAATCCCATGGTGCTGGTTTGCTACACAGACCCCCTTTTCTTGGTACACACAGGCCATCAGAAAGTAGATCAAAGGACAAACGGGATGGCATTTCCCCAAGAGGAGGGGTTTTAGGCTCATGCAGCCCAGAACAGTGGTCACATTGCAGAAGACTTTTTTAAGTAGAGTTCTTTCTGAGCCTAATTGGAAATAAGTAACTTTTCCTAGAATGAAAATCACCCAACTGGCATGGACTATTTATTTTCTCAGTTACTGCGAGAACGCGCGCAAACAAACAGCCTTACTGTGTCCTTCATTTGTGTCTCAAAGGCATGCCGTTGCTAATAATGTATGTACAAAGCACTAATTAGCAATGGTCACTTTTTAAATTTATGTTTACCCTTTAAAAATTTGATTGTTTATTGACTTTTTAAAAAGGCTCAGTTTATTCATCTTTGTTGTAGGGGTATATGCAATGAAATTGCGCATTTTAAAATGTGTACATGATCTGAGAGGTTTAATTCTCCTGACATACACACTGACAATGTTTCAATTCTATAAGTAAAACCCACTGGTACAATTAATCACTAACCTACTTGCCTTAGGGATTAAAGGCAAGAGAGAATCTTAACTCTTTTGTGACATATTGTAGATCGACAAGAGAGGAGAGATGGCAAAGTGTATAGTTTTTGCTATCTAAAAATTGACACTTGTTTGGTAGTCAAAGTGTAATTTTCAGATAAACTCCTAATGCCCCGTCTTCAGGTAGACCTGCCTGGCCCTGCCTTTCTACGGAGCCATCTGGAATCATCCGCACTCAGGTTGCGGGTGAGCGTGTTCCAGTTGTTGGAGGAAAGCTCTCTGTCACCTCTGTTGGATCCTCCTAAGTCAGGCCTCTCTCTTTTCTACTCTGTAACTGTATGTTTGGTAGCAGAGACTAGTCATTATTTTCTCAGTGAAGCAGACACTCAGGAGGCACAGACCATCCATACTTAGTTCTCTGAGTTTGGGAGCTGACGGGAGCATCCCATGCATCGTCCTCTGTACTTTACCACTGGGGGCCTTCCTGGGCCCTTCCTGTGAGCTCATCCTCTGCACTTTCCTTGTATGGCCACTTACCTACTTTCAGGACTCTTGGGAAAGTATTACCCCAGCACTGGAGCTCCCCAGCACTGTCAAGTGGTAAACCTATGTGTTTCTGTATGTAAACACAGGTATAATCTAAGACAGCACTGTGGCCTATTCTGTAGATACAAGCATCCAGTCATATTTTTCTCAGCCTTTCACAGGGCTATGCAGAGAGAGACAGTAGACACATATTTCATTTGAATGCATGAATGATCAGTAGCATGACCTGGGCTTCTATCAGGGGTCAGGTCAATAAGGGAAAAAAGCCTAGGATTGAGGGAAAACATGACGTAGAAAGACTTGGTTTATATAGCTTGGATGTCTACACTCTAGAATATTTAGTTCTTCTAATTTCATTTTGCACAAGTAGAAACAATCAGGGAAAAAAATTAAAAGTCTGAATACTTTGAATCTCCTGTTTCTCAAGCAAGCATATGTATCACAGAATTATGTGTATTCTCATTAGGAATATTTAAGCATTTTAATTCTAAATATAAAATCTCACCTATGTGGCAGTGTTCCTTTAAATGTCAGAGAAGCTAGAGTGGTTGAGGGGCAAGGAGAGATAGTGAATCGAATCTCAGAAGGATTTTAATGCGTTTCCTTCAGTGTCTTTTCTTCCTGAGAATAAAGGGAGGGAACAGAGCCAATGGACATGGCCCTGTAGCAACATTTTTCCCCAAGGAATTTTGTATTTAGTTCTTGTGCCTCTGGCTACTAAAGAAGAGAGATGCATTTAGCTCCTGTGAACAAAAGAAAGCAACATTTCAAAATGTGATTCTGTTACTTGTCGATTTTCTAGATTTTTATCTCATCCAACTCCAGGTTGTCAACTAAAGAAAACAAATTATTTAATGCAACAAATTTATTTATTCTCTCTTTGTAGGAAACTGCTTTACATTAAGTTGGCTTACTATTGGCTCAGACCAAATGAAATGGGAGCTCTTATCTAGTGGATTCAAACTGGGGAGAGAGCCATACTACATAATTTGGGCCCCTAGCTGCTCCCTTTCTCAAATTATCCGGAGAATTCCTTAAACTCTCACTTCTAACTATTCAGATGTAGCTTCAACTATGTATATACAGTATTGCCGGTTCAACACTGGGACTGAATTGACCTAGTAAAATAGCCAAAGTGTTCTAGTTAACTCATGCCTATCCTCCCTACCCACCCATCCTCCTCCCAACTCTGCTGCCCCAGCCTCCAGGTCCGCTAGCCGTTTGTCTGCATGGATTTATTGGACTGACCACCTGGTCTGCTGTTACAGAGACTTGGCCTTTCTTTTATATTTCTCCATCAGGTTTTGTTTCTTATTTTGAGGCCAGTTCTGGATTGTTTACTCTTTGATGGACAGACCCGGGCTTTGTCTCATTCGATTCCACTTAGACAAAGAGTAGGAGTGTAAAAAGGAGGCTTGGGTCCAGATAACAGAAAGCGTGGCTCCTCTCCCCTCTAGGGACTGTCCCCTCTGCAGTCACAGCTACAGTGAGGATTAGAAAGGAGGAAAAGACCACATGGTGGAATTTCTCAGCTGCTTCTGTTAATGTCTGTTAAAATGGAGGTCAAAGTAGTGTATGCAGATACCTAAAATGGGGAAATTGTCTGGTTAAAGTAAATGGATCAGTCAAATATATGTTCCTCACATTTTAAAGAAAAAGGTAAGGTTCCATGAAAAATAAAGATCTTGGTCTTCAAAGAGAAATTCCTCTTTTGGTTACAAAGGAGAGTGCTTCATTTGAAATTGGTAAATACTTAGCTGCTTTGCATATGTTCCAGCAAATACAATTTGTCTTTTTGAATCTCACAGGATTAGCTGTTTTATTACTATTTCTTCTTCTTTCTGGGGCTAAATAGGAGAGCTCACAAAAATCTTAAAGCATGTCTTGAACATGGTGTTCTGCCGAGTGAATACTGCAGTCTGATCAAACTGACAGTGTCTTTCTAGCTGGGAAAGGACAATGGCCCACAGTTTCATTCCCCCAACATCACGTTTTAGTCATGGGAGGGGTTAAGAGCCAGAGAATGAACAAAATGGTTTCCTAGGTTGTTTCAATAGTACCTAAGATATGATTCCTGGAGTTCACAGTATTGTAAATCATTCTAAAGGCATATGCTCCCCAGAATTTTTATTTTAAAATTACTCATTTCTGATGTATATAAGGGCAAGGTCAGATGGACTGCAGGAAGCAAACCAGGTAAATTTCCATGATTCATAGTCACTAGGCAATATCGAGTTGCAGTTGATCATTCATGCTGGCATATGTCCCAGGTCATCCCAGTGTGGGTAACCTGACTGCGCTAGTAAGTCTGGAGGATAGTCTCACTCTGCTTCCGGATAAGTAGGAGGCCTAGAGTAAGTAGCTAGAAGGGCTCATTCCAAGTAATGCTAGTGTAGAGACAAAAATTTTCCTAATCTTTTGAAAACAATTATCTTTAACCAGTTTGGCTGTGCTAACAAGACCTGGAGTGAAGAACAAAAGATAATGACTTTAAAATCACAAAATGCCCCATCATAGATAACCTCCTATTTTCTCGGAATTATAGGTTCTAATAATTAGAAGCATCCTCAGAGATCTGTGTGTCCCTTAACAACATCTGTGTCCTGGGGACAATAACTCCAGGTCTAGGGCTCTTTTGCCTGATGCATTCCTTGTTCCTTGGACCCAGCTTAGAGACAGATATGTCACAGTGACACTCCTTGCAATGAAGGGCCACAGAGGAGAACTCTGAAGACTTTGTCTTGGAGGGTCTGGCAAGTATTGCATGTAACTTTTCTCAAAAGTGAGAGCAAATCCTGTCCTTCGGAGAAACCCCATGGTTCCCTGACTGCCTGTCATTCAGTGTTCCAGGTTCCCAGCCTTCTTCCTCAGCCAACCATGACTCTTGCCTTTGCAGAAGCCTCAACCTCACTGGATTTCAAAGCCTCTACTTTCCTTCCTTAGAATCTGTTTATGTAATGGCTGGGAAACTGTAGAAGTCCACACTTCACATAGTTGTCTGGATTTCTGTGAAAATGCCTTGTATGCCACCCAACTGGATACCAGTCCATGCAGGGATTTTTGCCAGAACAGCACCATTGGTTGCCTTCTAGCTGGGCTTTAACATTGGCTCTGACAGAACTTATATGCCCAAGGTAGTCCATTTCCTCTGCTTCTAGCCTCTCATGACTCTGTGACTTGGTCCTAGATAAGAACTTGGGTCTATACCCAATTAGTTGAACCCTTCTTTCAGATGCTAGAACTTCAGCTAAGTAAATATAACTCTTAAGCTTCCCCCAAGGTACTTTCTCTACTGCCTGAATACCCTCAGCCCTTTCCATCTTTCTTCTATGACATAGTTTACAGGTTCTCTCTTCATCTAGCCTGGCAAGTATCAGTTTGCTATCCCCTCCTAAAAGGGAATACAGAACACTGAACACTGTACTCCCATTGAAGTCAGACAAGAACAGAGGAGAGAAAACTAAGTCGATACATGCAACCTCAGATAACAGTTGTTCTGGCAGCCACGTCATTGACTGGTGTTGAGATCGCTCTTGGCACCCCATTGTCTTTTTCAGAATAGGTCCTTGGTAAAATTTTGATTATTTGAATTAAATTAAATCCTTTTTACACATTAGCCCCTGCTAGATTGCTTCTCGCCAATCCTGTTCATTTTGTACAATTGATATTTTATGTACAAGTGCAGGAATTTACATTTGTTGCTGTTAAATATCATCTTTTTAGGGCTGGCTCATGGCTCTAACTTGTTGAGATCTTTTTGCTCTTGATGTTATCACTCAAAATATATTTTATTGCCCCCAGCTCCATATCATTGATAAATTTACTAAGCATGTTTTTATAGACTTAACCAAGTCAGCAACACAAATTATTAAACAAGACAGAGAAGAGGTTGGAGTTCTGTAGCACACCAGGAGCCTAATGGGTTGTCATCCTCCCATGAATTGGCTCCAGGTATGGATGTGTTACTCAGTGCAAATCCATCTAAAAGAGGCCAGTAAGATCCATAGTTCTGTGGTCAAACCAACCTGGATTTCAAAGTCCAGCCTTTCCCGACAATAATGGTGTGACCTTCAACAAGTTCATCAAAGCTTCTTATCAAACCTTGCTCATCTGTAATAATACTTCCTAGGTTTTTTGGGCAGATTAAATGAGGTTATGCCTATGAGGTATGGACAGGTGCCTGGCACATGCTTGTCCCCCATCAATGTCTCCCCAGCTCCTTCCCTCACATAAAGTATCTACATCTGATATATGGATATCATACCACAGACTCTGGGTTCATCATTAAAATGAAAATTCAGTAATTATCAAAATAGCTTCATCTCCAGAGGCTCTTTTATTTCCTCTTAACAATTTTCAGTGTGAAATCATTTCCTTGAAAACAAGGGGTAAAAAACATAGAAATTAAGATGTTTTCTTTCTTTCTTTATGTCATCTAGTAACATGCACCATTAACCTCAGTCATGTACATTCCTGGTATGCTCTGGCTCTGAGCTTTAGAAGAGAAATCCTTGTAGTCATCTTTTTTTTTTTTTGGTAATAATAATAGATTAAGTCAACTGAATAAAAATAAAAATATCCTAGTTCCATCTTTTAAAGCTATTCCCTCTTATGATATATTCTTTTCTGAATGAAGGTTTCATTCCCTGCAAATGTTCTGGATAATCAACAAGGACACCTCAGTCACACCCACCACAAACAAGGTGACAAGTAGATGGCTTACGTGTGTGTCTACAGACTGGATATGATGAGACATGACATGAATTAGTAAATCCGTCAGGAGAAAAACAGATTTGCTGTCACAGATTAACCAGTTTTGCTGCAATTCCAACACTGTAGATTTTCAACTAACTGAAATCAGTTGCAGTGGTAGGATACTACTCTTCTTTCTAGTCTACCCCACAGCATATTAAAGCCTGTTTCAAGTATTTCAAATGGAGAACTTAAAACATCCATTTTAAAGGGATTTTTAAAACTTGTGCTCCTCTAAGAGTAGCTCTTGATAATCAAGAACACTAAGATAATATATAAAGATTTGCCAGGTAGTGAATTAATGAGCACAAAACTTGTGCTATACAAAATGCCCACTGGAAAAAACCAACAAACTTTTTCATTAAAAAATCTAGATTAGACCCTATTGGCTTTAATTGTATAATGGAAACCCATTTATATGCATTACCAAACTCCCATCAAATCATAACTCCGGACACCAATAGGGAAATCACCTCTTATTTTAAACTAGATACGTCAGGAGAATAATGGGTGCAGAGGTGGTCGTTTCTCTGAGTGGAACCAGATGTAGAAAAAAATCCAGTCCCTAGCACTGAACTAGAATCTTCTCTTGGCTAATAGGATGTGACTGAATTCCAGGAATGTTTAGTTCGTTTAAAAGAGTTATATGGTTTTTCATCAATGGATCTTTGAGCATTTAAAATCTTTGGCTTGTAGGATTTTTTTTTAATCAGCAAATGCACAGCACTTTTGATTCTGCTCTGACCAGCCTGTCTAATGCTGCCTCATAAGCTTTTCCTGTGACACTTCCTTTCAGCAATGTTTCACATGTGCTTTTTTCCTCCTGCCCACATTCTGTGTTCACCACCAAATTTCCATTGTCAGTCCCCTCCCACACACAATTTCACTTGCTCATGTATAGTCCTTCAATCTTAGAGCAGTTCAAACCACCACTCACATTTTCATTGCACATTACGGAGGGAAAAAAAATTGGCTTCCTCAAAAGGGCATGAAGTTCATATAAAAGGACTTAATATTTTCTAGAACGTTTTCTTCTGGGAGGTCTCTTCATGCCTGGTTATTGCACTTGCCACAATAAGAATATACACTCTCTCTTTGCTTGTGGGACCCCTAAGCCATTTTTCCCTGATGACTGGTTTTCCCATCAGAAAGTCTTGATTATGAGTCAATAAAGTAATACTCTACAGTCACAGCCCCAGGGAAGAGAAGGATTGCCTAAGTATCTGGATTATTTGGGAAAGGATGGGGGTAGGGGTGAGGTTTGTTTGCTTTCTATTTTCTGTTCAAGCAAAGGCAGATTTTAAAAACTGAATTGGGAAAGTAATAGGAACTGCTTAAATCAGACTCTTGTATCTGTGTTATAAGCTTTCAAGTCAGGAAAGCTTAAGAAAAAGAAAACTTCAGGTTTCAAACATGTGCTTGTTTCTAAGCACAAACTTGGCAACTTCTCATGTTGCTTTCACTAAACCTAAGAGTTCTCATAGAAGCGAGGTCTGTTTTCATCACTTTCCAGCAAAGATTAAATTGCAGGGTGCCGTAGGGATGACTCTGGTTACTATATCTCCATTGCCGAGTCAGAAACATCAGAGGGACAATTCCACTTAACCAGAGGCCCAGGATACCTCGGCCACATGAATGTCCAGCCAAATTCCAGCCGGATTCATCAGTTATGCATGGCGCTGGAGGCGGGGGCAGACGCCCCTTGTAGAGGGCTTACTCCACAGACCAGTGGGAAGACTGTCAAAGCAGAGGAGAACAGTCATAAGAGGCCCAATCCTGGACATGACTGTGCCATTGAAAAATTTGTAGTCACTTAGGATAAGTAATCCTGGGAGTTCAAGCATTTACTTCCAAGGCAACCTGGGGGAGTTTCAGCTGTGATTTCTTAAGTGAAGCTAAAATAACACCTTCATTCTTTCATTTATTCACTCATCCATTTAAAATGCAAATGTTTCTAGAGTGCCTCAACAGTGACAGGGAACTTCCAAATACATTTCTTTTGGCATGGGTAATGGGTAAATTTGAAGTTCTGAGAAAAACAGAAACCTGGATCCATATTTGAGCAATAATAACAAAAGTAAGTAGACAAAATAAATAAAATAAAAAGTGGCTTTTATTAACCACCTACCATATGTCATATTTTATCTATTACACTTAATTTCTAAGGAGGGTAGGGAAAAGACAACTGAATGAGTCTCAGGAACAGCTTGGTTCACAGAGAAAAGCCCTCAGAGGGTCACCGGATGTACCGACATTTGAAGTAAGTTTAAGGAACATAACAGGCAAGTCAGAAGAACAGACAGTAGTTTGGCAGCAGGGAGGCCTTTAGGCGTGATTCACGTTTGGTTGGTTTCTTTGAGCAATGATTTTAAAATCAGTGAACCCTATTTCTTTAAATCCAGTAGTATTTATCATATCATTTTGTACTTGTGATATTTTCTGCTTATAGTAACCTCCGTAAAAAGTCTGTCTTCCTGTGAGGAGTAGTGAACTGTAGTCGTGAAGGGGTAGGGCTCCGAAGCCAGAAACTTGGGTTTAAATTGCCATGCCGCTGCTCACACCTGTGTCACCTTGGGCAGGTGATTTCAAGCTCTTTGCATCAGTTTCTCATCTGTGAAACGAGGATAGTAATAGTTCCTACAGTGCAGTTAGTTGTGAAAATTAGGTGATTTATGTGAGTTACTTAACATAGTGCTAATATTTACAAAGTAATTATACTGTCAGTCCCTTCTGCCATCCCCATACCACTTTTATAATACAGTTTTGTACATCCATCTCTCTAAGGACTCCCAAAAGTACTCTGTTTCTACCGTGATTTGATGGGCAATTTGTAAAAGCTAATATATAATTCATTTTGCTATATTGCTGTATAATTTCCTCTAGTGTGCAGGTATCTGGTGCAGCTTATTAAAGTAAGAAAGTGAACTATGCCGTATATCAGAAGAGAAGAATTTGTGAGTTCTATACATCTGGGCTTCTCAAACTGCAAGGTTCATATGATCCCTAGGTCTTGGTAGAATGCAGATTCTGATCTGGTAGTTCCAGGGCAGATCCTGAGATTCTGTATTTCCAGCAAGTTCCTAGTCAGTGCCACGGCTGATGGTTCGTGGCCCACACTTTGATCTAGACCCTAAACCAGTGTGGCAACCGAATGAAGGACACCGAGGAGTCGGTGTGCACATTCCTCCAGTCACTGGTGATTTCCTTGACAGCAGTTTTTCTATGGGAGACTCTGTGCTTAGCTCCCGGGGACACAGTCAAACCTCCCTGGAAGGCACCCCCTCCTACACTGGCACCTGTGAAAACATCTTGGAAACAGGCTATAAAGACAGAAAAACCTGCAGTGAGACACCTGGCCAGCCCACAGCTGCTCAAATGAGAAAGCACCCTGGTTTCCACACTTCACTGCTCCTTTTCTAGAAGGCTGATTCCTCCCAAGGCCCCATTAGTACTGAAAACCGTGTGAACCGAAGTCCCCAAGGCTAGTAGACCACAAGATGGAGCACCACAGGCCTTACCTGGTCCTTGACACTCCAGTGAGGACTTGCTCCTCTGAGAGCAGCTTACCCTCTGTGGACCGTTCCTCACTCCTACAGCTAATAGATTTCTCTAAGTCAGGGCACTCAGAGTCTTTATTTAGTGCCAAGTGGGCCAAAAAAGCACAAAGAGCATGAAGGAGGGACTCTCTATCTCCCCATGTTCCAATGACAGGTCCTCTGAAAGGGGAAAAAAATTACAAATCACCAAAAACCCTTCCCAAATGATCTAGTGTCAAAGAGCAAATCCTAGAAATACTTAATTTTTGAAATTTTAATGTAAAAAATCCTAGAAATGTTGAACAAATGTCAGAGTAATGACAGTATTTAGAGTCCTTCATGCTCCACCTGGAATTTGAGGTCTAACACAAACCCTGCGTCATAAACTGTTGTTATCTTCTCCTTCACCATTCATTGTTTGTGCATTTTTCTCTCACACGGCTCTGGCCAGTGATGAGAGACACAGTGTTGCCCTGAGAGCACCATCCTCCAGAAGCTGTCCCTGCTGAGCAGGGTGCAGATACAAACTGCTGACCTCCACATATTCCAGGTAGCTTTATAAGTGTGTCCACAGAGCAAGCTCACAGTCCCACATCCAGCTCTAGTGTGCTGAGCACGGTCATTCCAATTAGATAAAATAACAGTAAAATGTACAACAGGAATTTATAAAAATCCTGCTCATTAAGTTATAGAAATAAAAATAATAATGTAAAAAATGTAGAGTTGGAGGAGGGGCCTGTGGAACTCCATAATTTCTGTGCAGTTTACTGTAAACCTAAAATTGCTCTAAAAAATAAAGTCTATTAATAAAGGAAATGCAAAGTTCACGACCTTGGAAAATATAAGCATACAGGCTGAATACAAGCTTTAGAAAGGATGTTTAAGAAGAAAGACCTTCGTAAAAGTTTCCCATTGCTGTACCACAGTTAACGGGTATGATGGGAAAAAAAAAATCTGTTAGAAGGTAAGATCCCCCACCCCATTTCTTCTCTACCAGGAGAAAATACTCAGGAATGGGAGCGTGTTGATGTAAGGAACAGCTTGCTTGGAGTAAGGCCTGAGTTTGAATCCCAGGTCGGCCCTCCTACTAGCTGTGTGCCTTTGGACAAGTTACTTAACAACTTTTATCTGAAGTTTTCTCATCTGTAAAACAGTAATAATGACATGTGTATAATGCAGTTATTATGAGGTTAAAGGAAATACTGAAAGTGAAACCACTGGCCATAGTGTGTGCTTAGCAAATGTCAGTTGAAGTTAAGCAGCTTCTAGCAGCAATGCCCTGCTTTAGTGATTTAATTCTAAGAGGTGTATCCCACTAATGTCAGTTAGTGGGAAGGTCAGTTAGTGTGAAGATGGGAGGTATGAAACCCTCTTGTAGGTAAGTACCTAGCAGTCTGACTGACGTACCGTAGGCCTTCAGTAGATACTTGTACAAGGCTCTGAACCGGGAAAACCAAAAATTTCACAGAGCTGGTTAATTTTATCCTTAGATTCATTGCCTTGACATGTATAGGACATTACACTTTCTAATGTCCATTTATACCTATTTAATAAAATAAACAAACCAAAACCTGGGATGCAGGTAGGACAGATTCATACTTTAATTTGTAGAAGTGGAAACGGAGGTACCCAGAGAATCACTAAAAAAAAAAAAAAAACTAGCAAAAGAGTAGAATTAGGACTCAAGTCTTCAATTTATGATCAGTTTTTCCACTATGTGTGTTGAAAGTTAGAGAGTCTCTTTTCCCTGTACTCACTGGGGAAAAAAATGCCATTCTGAACACTTAAGAGAGCATGGATGAGACATAAGCCTGAATTTGAAATTTAAGTAAAGATAAAACATATTGTTCTATATTCCATTTAGAATACAAAAACATCCTTTCCAAATAATTTTGCTGTTTCTTTTCAGTTTGTGACCTGACAGTCATTGTTGGCCAATGCACAAGGCCACTGTAGGTAAGCTTTCATCTCTCATGCCAGTTCTTCTATACACTGTCAGGTGTGACTGGACATTTGTCCAAAAGCTATTTTTTGCATCTTAGACTTATTCTCAGAGAAAGACATACCTTGGAGATATTGTGAGTTCAGTTCCAGACCACTGCAATAAGCAAATATTATAATGAAGTGTGAGTCAAGTAAATTTTTGGTTTCCCAGTACATATAAAAGTTATGTTTATACTATATTATAGATATTTAAGCTTGCAAAAGATTGTCTATAAAAAAACAATGTACATGCTTGGTTTAAAAAATGCTTTATTCCTAAAAAATGCTAGCTATCATCTGACCATTCAGCAAGTTGCAATCTTTTTTCTGGCAGAAGGTCTGCCTCGTTGTTGGGTGCCGACTGACCAGGGTCGTGACTGCTGAAGGCTGGCTGGGGGGCGGCCGCGGTGATTTCTTAAAATAAGACAAGAATGAAGCTTGCCACATCAGTTGACTTTTTCTTTCACAAATGATTTCTCCATAGCATGCAATGCTGTTCTGTAGCGTTTTATCCACAGCAGAACTTCTTTTAAAATTGGATTCAGTCCTCTCAAACCCTGCCACTCCATTACCAACTAAGTTTATGTAATATTCTAAATCCTTGGTCGTCATTTCAACAATCTTCACAGCATCTTCACCAGAGGTAGACTCTATCTCAAGAAACAACTTTCTTGCCTCACCCATAAGAAGCAACTCCTCATCTGTTGAAGTTTTATCATGAGATTGTAGCAGGTCAGCCACACCTTCAGACGCCACTTGGAATTCTAGTTCTCTTGCTGTTTCCACCACATCTGCAGTTACTGAAGTCTTGAGCCCTCAGGGCCATCCATGAGGGTTAGAATCAACTTCTTCCAAACTCCTGTGAATGATGATATTTTAACCTCTTCCCATGAATCACAAATGTTTCTTAATGGCATCTAGAAGGGTGAATCCTTTCCAGAGGGTGTTCAGTTTATCTTGCCTAGATTTATCAGAGGACTTTTTATGGCAGCTATAGCTTTATGAAGTGTATTTCTTAAATAATAAGACTTGAAAGTTGAATGCAGAATGGATGATGTGTCAGCAGGCATGAAAACGTTCATCTCATTGTCCATCTCCATCAGAGCTCTTGGGTGACCAGGTGCATTGTCAGCAGTAATATTTTTAAAGGAATCATTTTTTTTCTGAGCACTAGCTCTCAACAGTGGGCTTAAAATAGTAAACCATGTCATTAACAGATGCACTGTCATCCAGGCTTTGTTGTTTCACTTACAGAGCACAAGCAGAGTCCATGTCACATAGTTCTTGAGGTCGTCCCTAGGATTTTCAGAACGGTGAGCCCTGGCTTCAAATTAAAGTCACCCACTGCACTAGCCCCTAACAAGAGAGTCAGCCTGTCCTTTGAAGCTTTGAGGCCAGGCATTGGCTTCTCCTCTCTAGCTATGAAAGTCCTTGATGGCTTCTTCCAATAGAAGGCTGTTTCATCTGCACTGAAAATCTGCTGCTTGGTGTAGCCACCTTCGTTAGTGATGTTAGCTAGATCTTCTGGGTAACCTGCAGCCTCTGCAACAGCACTGGCTGCTGCACCTGCACTTTTCTGTTATGGAAATGACTTACTCTCTTAAACCGCAGGACCAACCTCTGCTAGCTTCAAACTTCTCCTCTGCAGCTTCTCCAGGGCCCTCACTCAGCCTTCACAGAACTGCAGAGTTCCGGCCTTGCTCTGGGTCAGGCTCTGGCCTAAGGGAGTGCTGGGGCTGACGCGGTCGTCAGTCCAGACCCCTGAAGCTTTCTCTGTATCAGCAATAGGGCTCTTTCTTATCATTTGTGTGTTCACTGGAGTAGCACTCTCAATTTCCTTTAAGAACTTTCCTTTGCATTCACAGCTTGGATAACTTTTTGGCACAAAAGGCTCAGCTTTCAGCCTTTCTCAGCTTTCAACATGGCTTCCTCATTAAGCATTTAATTATTTCTAGCTTTTGATTAAAAGTGAGAGGCATGTGACTCTTTCACTTGAACACTTAGAGGCCATTGTAGGGTTATTAATTGGCTTAATTTCAATATTGTTGTGTCTCATGGAGTAGGGAGACCCAAGAAGAGGAGGAGAGAGGAGAAAACGGCCAGTTCGTGAAGCAAACACATGCAGCATTTATGGCTTAAGTTTGCCAACCTATATGGTGTAGTTCTTGGTGCCCCAAGACAATTACAATAGTGACATTAAAGATCACTGATCATAGATCACTATAACAAATGTAATAATAATAAAAAGGGTTGAAATACTGCAAGAATCACCAAAACGTGACACAGATATGAAGTGAGCAAATGCTGTTGGAAAAATGGTGCCGACAGATGTACTTCACAGAGGGCGGCCACAGACCTTCAGTCTGTAGAGACACAATATCTCAAAAGCACGCTGAAGTAAAGCACAGTAAAACGAGGTATACCTGTTATATATTGCAAAGGCCTGATGGGGGTAGGGTGGAGTGAGGTGGCAGGGCAGAGAGAGAGAAAAGTAATGGAAGGTTTTCTTATCCAAGAACTATAGTTGTACAAAATGTACTAGCTGATGTTTGTATAAGTCCAGCAGAAAAGCAGGATTTTTTACGTTTCTGTAACATGTGTAACACTGTGTAAACATTGTCTTGATCTGAAGCCTGGCCGACTCCCAACTATCCCCTAGTAGAAGGAGCCTTGACAGTAGTAAGAGAGACAAGTCGCTAAGCAGCTTCTGCTTTATCAGAATCCCAGGGCTCACAGTAGGCTGGTCATTTTCTGGGTGTGCCTCTGCCTTCTTCTTTGGCAAAATTTTAGCATAGACAGCGGAAGCACCATTTTCTATACCTTTATAACAAGTCATCCCAAACCTTAAAACAATGGCCATATTTCTTTTACCCTAGAGCCTGTGATTTGGGCAGGACTCTGTCATGGGCTGCCTGCACCCGGCTTCAGCTGGAGTGCCCTGCAGGCTGGCGATCGGAGTCACTGAAGCTTCCCTCCCTCACGCGTTTGGTGGGTGAATCTAGCTTTGGAGCTGCCAACCAGAACACCAGCCTGTGGCCTCTCCCTGCGACCTCAGCCTCCTAACAACATGGCAGCCAGGTTCCGCGTGTGAGAACCGCAAAGGAGAAAGGCAGGTGGGAACTGGGTCTTCTCTGTAACCCGGCCTTGGAAGTCACACAGCACCAACTGACTCCATTCTGCCCTGTAGGCTGAGCAGTCGTTGGTGTACACCCTGATTTGGAGGAAGGAAACAGACCCCACCTCTCAGGGGGAGGAGTGTTAAAATACGGTCAGAAGAGCACATGAAATGGAGGTATTGCTTCAGTCCTTTAGAAAAATACAATATGCCACATACCTGCGGCAGTCATTACCTTCTCTGGAATCACTGCCTTCCTAGGATTCTTCTAGGACACACATGGTCCAATGGCTGGGGGAGGGGTGATGTTGCTGGCTTTTCAGATTTTATATACTTTTTTGCTCCTAAATAGCCTGAAATACCATCCAACCTGAAGTAGGAATGTGACTTGTTCAGAACCACATGCTGGTTAGTGAAGGAGCCTGCATTTGAGTCCTGGCCATCTGTTTCCATTATCAATATTAGATTCCTTCCTGTATGTAGGATCAAGTGGAAAGAAGCAGAAATCTTGAGGTTATTAAGAGTTTGGGGGAGGGACTAAAGAAATAAGGAAACAGGTAGGAGGGTAAAGAGCGAAAGAAGGGAAGTCAGTGGACCCCAAAGTAGATTCTCTTTTTGATATTGATGCTTGATCCTGGGCATTTTCTCCAATTTCTGGTTTCTGTAACATCTATTCCTAGTCTTCCTTTTGTACAGCTGAACAATTTCTCTTTAGATTGAGGGATAACAGTCGGCATATCTAGTTATAATGAGCCAGGTGAACCAGACTTTTTACTTGAAAGATGTTTAGAAGGTAAGGTCATTGTCACAACATGCAGCACGGTGTTGCTGGGCAAAAAAATATAATGTCAGGCAGAATAATAATGACTTGACCTAGTCACCCCGACTTACGCACTCAGGGACAAAAGCAGAATGAATCCTTTCTCAGGACGCCATCTAATCAAATTCAGGCATGTGTACAACCTGCAGCACAGGGAGGATGACCATTTCATTGAGCAAAGATTATTAAAATTGGATTCTTTTTTCAGAAGAGGGTCAAAATTAGAATTCTGCAAAACATTATCTTCTTCCCACAATGGCCATGTCATTTTTATAAGAGACTGTGTTGCCTAGAAATTCTCCTGATCCTTTTGTTCTTCCTCACATCTAATCCATGTTCAAGTTAGCAGCAAAAGTGGGTACCAGACCTATCCAGAGAGGCACAGGAGACAATTAACACCCACCTCTGGAACACTGGTGGTGATTACTAAGACATTGTGCTGCAGCTGTGTAGGTTTTTATGTTTACGGCAATCAAGCTTGATTAAAGCTGGCTTTTGTGACGTCTTCTGATTCCCTGTGGTGTGGGGAGTTTTAGAAGACTGGTCGCCCAGCTTCATTTTTCACTTCACAGGGAATTACTCCTGCAGCCATTTCCTGATATACATGAGAAATTAATTGATGTTTCTCTGTGGCTGGGGAAACAGCATAGTAAGGTCATTCCTAAAAGCTGGCTGGGGGAGAATTTAACTCTTCAGATCAAAAATAATTGTCCCACCCCTGGCTCTGGCTTCTGATCAAAGTCAGGGGCGATTTCAGAGTGGTGGCCCCTCATTCAGTCAGGTGCTGTGTGCCTGCTCTCTCTCCATGGGCATTAAAAATGAGGCACTGATGTGTAACCAAGTCCTCATCATGGCAGCCAACCTCAGTTTATCACAGGGTAGAGGCCCACATCTCTAATCCCTGTCTATAAAGCTGTCTGAGAGAGTTGCACAGACCCATGGATGTCTTTTTTTTTTTCAGAATCCTTTTTAATGTGTTTTCCCACAGTTTTTGTAAGTGTTAATGTCTCAGCCTGGCCATGCCAGCAAAAAAAGAAAGAAAAATTCCCATAAAGTGTTGCTATTTTAATAGTTCAATTTATTTTTTTAAGGGAGAAAATATAAAATTGTAGATCTCATCAGGATTTAAGTTGTATCCCAGATGCAGAATCTTATCTAAACATACACACACACACACACACACACACAAAACCAAGGTCTCAGGATACTCAGCCTTTCCCACTTCCCTCAAAATACTACTGTCTGTGTGTTCCCATATGAACAATTGAATAATTCCCAGGCTGTATTTCCTCGCATAGATGTTCATTCCATTTCCCACCCCCTTTCTATCTTTTATACATATTCTTTTGATTAAATGTAGGCTTGGAATTGTATTAATTTCAGGGTAACTGTTTAGATCAGATACAAAGATATTTGAAACCAGTAGGAACAGACTCTATGTGTCTGCAGCTCCCCTATGAAGGAAGTTGTAATTCTAAGTGCATTTTATGGCCCAGAGAGACTCAGCCTCAAATAAAGGCCCATCCCCCCCATATTGTCATATTATTAGTATTAAACATCAACATACTTTATAATTTGGGCAGTGGCTTGTCATTTGGATAGTTGTCTGCAAATGCTACTGATGTTATTTTGGATAAAAACTGTCTAATTACCATGTAAGTTGGGAAAAGAACTCACATATCACCTGCATTTCTTCCTCTCTTCCTGTGTCACCCCTGTCCTCTTATGATGCAGTTCAGTTCTCAGGGGACTGTATTGCCCCTGAAAATTGACAGTCACATTCTATTATAACGTGTTTTTTTCTCATTTAATAACATGGTATAGGTAATGATTTGTAATCCTCAAAGGGCCTCCTGCCAGTGACAACTGAACTCAAATAATTGAGAACACCATGCAGTTTGGAGCTGACTACACTTCCATGGTTCAATCAGAGTCAAAGCAACAGTATGTCTAGAGAGACTTTCAGTGAAATGACATTCTCCTGATACATTTTCATATTTGCTTTACATATGGAACTTTTGCTTCTTCGGGCCACTGTGGGCCTGAAACAGGACCATAAACTGTATATTTATTTGTTCCCCATTCGACTGTAAGTTCCCTATAGGTCAGGATATTTTCTTCCCTCCTATAGTTTTACTGCCTAAAACAGTGCTTGGCATATAGTGTGCTCAAGCATTATTTCCCCTGCCTGGTGGCATGTCACTCAGGTGCACAGTCTTCGTTTTTGCCCTCCCCATCCATCGATATTGCTACATCCCAGCGCTTGAGGACCCTTTAAACCCTGCACTGACTGGTGTTTAAAGTGACTGGCATAATTCATCCAGCCCTCAAGTAACAGTGTTACTTCCTTATCATTTGATGGTCTTTATCAGGAGCCCTTCATGCCACTCCCTGAATCATATAATAGCTCAGTTACAACTGGGTGACCTCACTTTTTCAGTCTTCTCAAAGACCCCTCGTAGGACCAGAACTGGATCTGAGGCTTTCTCAGCGGCAAGACTTTGTGCCCCACCCCAAAGGATTCCTCCCTACTGACCATCAGCAGCATCCTAAAAGAGATCCTGGGCACCTTAGCACTTTCCTGCCTCAAGATAAGCTCCCTTCCTTACTTCCTAAGATGCTAATTTTTTCTCAGAGTCTTTATTAGGATTACATGTAAAAATGTATGTAAGTCACCTAACATAGTATCTACCACCTGGTAGGCATTCAGTAATTGATAGCTAATTCATTTGTATAATGAGCTAAACTTTAAAATACAGCTTTCTATAGCTATGAATTATAATGAATATTAAGTTCCTAATATCACAGATATGGAGACAATATTATGAGGTTAAGTAAGTGTGAGCTTGCCAGTGGATTTACTTCAGATCCTGGCTTTGACACTGACTTCCTCCATGACTTTGGGCAAATGACTCAACGTCTCTGTACCTCACCATTGTAAAATTTAAGTCACAGTACTTACCTCACATGGTGGGTATAAGAACTAAAGGAAATAGTGCCTTCAATTCCATAGACTAAACAATAAAACATTATGCAAATAGAGGTATCTTTTCTCCTATGAAAATGTATGTAATGTGAATTGTGGACAGCCTATATTTTGCAATAACAGTAGGTGAGTTATAGAACTAAGGTTTCAGAGAGCATAATAAATCGATTTTTCATTTCCTTGGAGTGTTAAGTACAAATATTGCTGAAGTGGAGGAAGAGGAAAGCCCAGCTCTTCTGATTCTTGAGTGTATGACGAGGTCTGTGGATCCCCTCATGCTTTTTGCCGCCAGCAACTACTGCAGCAGTTTGCTCTGCACACTATAAAAAAAGAAAAAGAAAAACCAGTTCAACTACAGGCAGGGAAATTTTTGTTGGCTTGCATTTAAGATATGTTTTTAAGTCAGAGAACAGAGTTTTAATTTGGTTTCCATTTGCCCTAATGAAGAATAGCATCCCTACTGCAAGAAAACCTGACACTCCTTTATTCTTGCAAGGTTAGTAAAATTTTCTGGGTCACAAAACAAGCAGTAGAGGAAGAAATGAAGGTGCATGCAAGACTCCTAAAATAAATATCCCTCTGTGGCAATTATTAGAAGTTTTGGATTAAGAAGTTGCCAGCCCCAGGAGTTGGGGCCATCCTTCCCTCTAGTTTTTCCCTTGCTTCATTCTGTTGCTTGTGTAACATGCTAGGCAGGAGCTGCTTCACTTCACATTTTCCAAAGTGCTTGGAAATGCTGAATGGCAATTATAAAACAACGCCTTAGGGTTTGGGGGCTCCAAGAATATTACTCTAGCCAAAGGCCAAATCAAGAAAGTGTTCCTTAAGCAAATCCCTTGTCAGAGGGAAATAGTAGCAACAGATTTGAATTATCATAAGTGAAAGATACTGTCCCTCTTCTCAAGGTCATTGTTTCACTCAGGAGATCAGATTCATAAGGCTTAAATAAGAAAGAAAAATGGCTGATGTCTCAATGTTGACTGTAGAATTTCAGATGAGGGAAATGCCCATAAGCTGCAATGTCCCAGAGAAGTCTTTGTGTAGGACACGCAGTTTGTATGAGCCCTGCAGGACAGAAGAGCAGACATTCCCTAACAATGCCTTCTGTTCATGCAGCTTTTTTGATTCAGTGTGACCTCACAACAACTGGGTGACCGAGGCTGGGTTTTCATTCTGTGGAATGAAGGAAAAGGGAGGTCAGTGCAAGCTGCCCACAGTGCTGTGCGGAAGGACTGGGATGGGAGGCCAAGCTGAATCGTGCTTTTTGCCTTGACAGGTCTGTTCCTACCTTCCCTAAGTCATTGCTGCTTTCATGTTTTCACTACCATTTTACTCCACTTAAAGTGGAGCATATGGGAGATACACCACAAATGTTTCCTTCTGTCTGCTTGTCTTGAAGAAAGACAGGTGATAAAACAGCCATATTTCTAAAAACAAAAGAGCCAAAAAATAAATAAATAATAAAAGAGCGAAATATATGTCTTCTACCTCTTGTGGTGGGGGGCAGTTCTAATCAGAAGGGTATTGGAGTGAGATGGAAACTGGAGAAAGTGAAGAATAGGTTATGCTTTTGGAGGAAAGGAGAGAAGAGAAGGCAAGGAAGCCTGTGTCCTTACCTTCACATCTTGCAGCCTTTGGCATTGCAAATGACTACTTTCTTGCTTCCTGAAAGCCTCTCCATGGCTTTTATGACCTTCAAGGAGCTTGTCCACTTTCTCTTTCTCTCACGAGTTCTTCTGCCTCCTTCACTTGAACACTCTTCTTTATATCACCTCTTAGATGTGTGTTGCCCATAAAGTTTGGTCTCTTTGTCTCCTGCCCTTTTCCTTTCTCACAGCTGCCCTCTCTGTGTGGACAGATCTCAACTTAGTAACCCCTTCAGGCCAGATTTGATTTCTGTCCTAAGCTCCAGTCCTTTATCTCCAGAGCTTCGAGGTCCCCTCAAACTCAGGCTGTTAAAAATGTAACTCTGTCCCACTGAAAACCAGCTCCTCCTTTTAGTTCTTATTTATAAGACCATTTTCATGTTCTTCTTCTTTTTATTCTTTCTTGCTTCATCATGGTCACAGTACAAATATAAAAGCTATTTGAGTCCCATCCTTTGGTAGTAGAGCATTTCCTCTACCACAAAGATGGTTTGTGGCTGATAGCTGCCGTCTGTACCCCAGTACTCTGAGACCCATCTTTCCAAAAGTGACTCCGGGCTCCAAAGCCCATCTGCACAGGGGAGGGAGGTGTGGCACACTTGCATTGGCAAGAATCTGGCAAGAAATGACTTCTAAATGCCAAAAATCATTGTGCTGGGAAAAAGGAGGTGAAGGATGTTAGGAAAGAAAGAGATTCGAATCACCCATGGCAATGGGCAGAAAGGATGCCCATTAGAAAAATGTCCACCCTTTGCACTTTGGATCCCGTTCAGCACATGGTGTTCTATAATATCAGGAGGCTGAAAAACATATGAATGGGAATTACATGTTTTTCCATCTGTACACATGTGCTTTTTCTGGTGTTAAATTCTTGTTGTAAGAGTGTCTTATTCCATAATGTACACACAGAAAGATATTCCCACCACTTAGAAAAATTATTATTAAAACCAGCTGAATAAAGTCATAGGGCATTCCAGCAGGACAAGTAAAATGTAAACCCACATTCTCCGGGACTGTAGATGCTTTTAACACATACACTGCTTCATGTGAAATTTATTCCACTAGCAGTAACTCGTTTTTGTGTCATTGTTTTTTAAGTGTAACATTTGAGGATAAAAAATGCATGACTTAAGAGGGGGGAGTCTTACCCTAAAATCTGAAACATGGCAGTGATTGTCTAACAAGCACAGAGCCCCCCTTCTCAAGGCAGGTGCCACGAGCGGAACCCAGTCCGAGGGAGGGCGCTGTCCCTTTGCTCCTGTAGCTTGCGGGCATCTTGAAAAGCAAGATGCCTTGTTTTGCTTCAGAAATGAGCCAAGAAGCCAAGTGGGAGGCATTCTGAGCGCCACCGGTCAGCTGTCTGGTAAACTTCGTGGGGTGATGAGCGCGTGTGGATTAAGGTTTATTATCTACTTTTGTTTTGCTTATGAGCCATGAACGACCAGGATGAGGATTAATTGAAAACACTCCTCAGCGTCAGCCTAGAGACAACAGCCTGCTGTGGTGTTTTTAAAAGTCATTTACTTGTTCAACACGTGTTTATTGAGCACCAATTATGTGACCAGCACAAGCCTATATTTTTGAGATGCATTAGTGTATAAAAATGATGCAGATTCCAGTCCTGTTTCTCAGAATGTATTGTGCTTCGTGGGCTAGTCGGTCAGTACTTAGTGTCTGCATATCTCTTTACGAGGCATGTTGCGAAGTTACTGTGGAGTAACAGGGACACGGAACGCATGGTCTTCCCCATCAGAGAAGTAGCAATGTAGCTGAAGCTGTCAGATTTAGGGGGTAGTATATCAGTCCTCTTCCTTCTGAGGGACAGGGTTGAAGATGGGGAAGGACACAGAGGCCCTCACCCCTAAAAAATGCACAACTTACTGGTTTCCATTCTAGCTTCCTGATCGCCTTTACGTGAACCCCTGTCCCTTAGCATCTGACATTCACTATTTGGTTCCTACCATCACCGTCTCCACCTCTGATCTGGCTCTTCTTAGTGGACTTTGAGACACTGTTTAGTCTGTCACTTGGAATTGAACTTTTGACAGTGCCTATTTTCTGTTGTATTAATCGCATGCCTGCATTAACAACCAGAAGAGGCACTGTCATTTCCATGGCATTTACTTACACATATTGTTATTAATTCATTTTTTTTAATGTTTACTGAACACCAGTCATGTTCAGGCATTTTACTGAAGCACTGGGTACAGAGATACTCTCATGAATTGCAGAGTAGAATGGGAGGGTCAGAAAGATAAACCAGTAATTAAATGCAGCTTCTTCTGGACACAGAAGAGGAGTACCTGCCCTGACTGGGCAGAGTCTTGAAGCATAAGGGGAAATTCATCAGGCAGAAAGGCACAGGTAGGTTAAGGTGATGATTAAAAACCCATATGTGATAGGTGATATATCACCATTAGGCCCAAATAATAGCAGACAATGAGTATTGTGTCATTCTCCTCCACTCACTCTGACAGCCCAGCTCACTCGTCCCTCTGGTAGGTCTACCTCCATCTCCTCTTTGGTCCCGCCATCATTACCATGGGGACAACAGGAAGGAGGAGGAGAAGGAATGGGGGTGAGAAAGAGGATAGACAATTGGGAACCGAGGGCTAAACAAGTTCGTGCCTACTTGAAAGTAGAGCAAGTGGTAAAAAGTGCGTAACAAAAGGCACACTCCTCCCTTGCCCTTTTTCTTGATAGCTTCCAGCCCTGTGCACCAGCTAAGAAAGCCCTTTGTCATTTGCCACCTGGCAGTCTATGCATCAGTCACCTCTCCTCTCCCTGTGAGGAAAGGGAACCTGCACTCCCCTCACTTAGCTTCCAATCAAAGGTAGAAATGGAGGCATAATGGAGGCTCTGGGGCTAACTTTGGGTTTCTAAAAGCTTTGTCAGAAAGCAAAGAGAATCTGTGATAAGACTGAATAAACTCACTGAAAGGCCAATTTTATGTGCTTTTCATTGGAAGGATAAAAATGATTACACTGGCAGTCTGGTAAAGACGAGAAGCACTGATTAGCCATCATATGTGTCTTTGATTAATTTTTAAATGGAAAACATTAATTATTGCTTAATTAATAAAAGTCAGTAGAAAAGTCTTTCACCACTTGTGTGGTCAGAGGAGGGAAAAATAATAAAAGGGTAGGATTCCTTGATTTATTAGAAGCTTGGAAAACTCTGGCCAAGGAGACACTGGAGTGCACACCACTGGCATAGGCTAGAGAGTCACAGTCCACCCATGTGCTGTGCCCTGGTCCAGTAGAAAGGGACTGTGTGATGCTGAGGTGCACATAGATTCTCCTAAACTGGGTCCTCCTGAAACAGACAGCCGAAGTTGCCTTTACTGTGCACCACTCTCGTTGTATAATGCACAGCAAAATAACTCAGGAGTGCGGGTGCTGCTATGTATTAAGTAGCACAGGAATAATAAAGTTGTACTTTATTTCTCACTCCTCCTTCTTCCCACATTGATAGCTATGATTTTGACACTGGTTCTGATGTAGGGGGTAGGGAGGTTCCCACACTGACAAGCCAACACTGGCTGAATGTCTTACAATTCAACTCGATTCTAATGCTACATGGAGCTAGTATCCTATCCTACAGGTTAAAGGCTCAGTCCTACAGGACTGCTCCCTCTGACGGCAGGCCTGGGGTTGTCCCCTGTGCTTCTGACTGGCTATAGACTGGGGAGGCTCTAATGATGCCCCCTTCCTTGGATTCAATTCATTGGTCAGAGCAGCTCACAGAACTCAGAGAAACATTCTACTTACCAGATTACCAGTTTAGTATAAGGATGTAACTCTGGAGTGGCCAGACAGACCAGACGCAGAGGGCATGCTGTGGGGGATGGAGTGCGCAGCCCCCTGCCCTGGCTCCAGGTGCACCACCTTCCCCGAATCCCCATGAATTCCCCAACCTAGAAGCTCCCTGAACCCCATCCTTTTGGGTTTCTGTGAAGGGTCAGTACATAGGCGTGACTGATGAAATAATTGGCCATTGGTGACAGATTCAGCCTCCAATCACTGTCCCGTCATGGGGTCAGGGTGGGGTGGGGGTTTGTCTTAAGGACACTCCAAAGTTTCTCATTGACATAGCAAGAGACACTTTTATTGCTCTTCTCCTTCAAGAAATTCCAGGAATTTTAGGAGGTCTGTACTAGAAAAAGGAAGACCAAATATATATTTTTTATGATAAATCACAGGGTCACAATGGCACAACAGGCATAAAGTCAAGAATGGGATTTGGATTTCCAGAAAAACAGGCAGGACCTCACTGTTGATAGCACATTTAGATTTGCTGCCACAGGGATGACCAGATGAGTTCCTACAGTGGCCTCAGCAAGACCCTGTAGGAACAGTGGCTCAAAGATCTGCTTCCTGGGTGGCCCATCCCCAGGGCCTAAGGGAAGGAAATGCAGCACAGGGAGGAAGTGCTGGATGGAGTAGGTTTTCTGCAGGCAGGGCAGGAAGGGAGAAAATGGCCCTCTGTTTCAGGTGTGCTATTTCTTTCCTATCACAGCAGAGTGCTGGCTGGCCCAGGATGCACAGAGGAGCTGGCACTCTCTTGTCACTTTTAAAGCTCCAGGTGTGTTGCTATTGACTGACATTTGGAAACTGACCCTGAGGTTAATACAGAGTAAACCTTCTCCCTAAGGAGAAGCACTAATTCTTTCAGGCCTTCAGTCAGTGATTTGCAATTCCCAGCATAAAAATCAGTGAACAATGGGATTGAATTACTCCTAGAGAAACTTTAACCCAGCCCATTTATCATAAAAGGAAAAGGTCCAGAAAGGCAAAGTGACCTGCCTAGTGTCACAAATGTAATTTATGGCAGATTAATAATAATAAATTAGACTGCAGTGAGGTATGGGTGGGGACTTGATAATATGGGTAAATGTAGTAACCATATTGTTTTTTCATGTGAAACCTTCATAAGAGTATATATCGATAATACCTTAATAAAGAATTTAAAATAATAATAATAATAATAAATTAACCCAACATGAAACTTACGGTGAAGTTCAACCCTGAATTGCAACACCTGTATACCCTAAATACCACTGCTCTGTTGCCGATTCTTGAGAAATAACCCAAGAGGGATTATGTGGAAATCTTCTCAAACTCCCCCATCCATCAGCCCAGCTTTATAATGCAGATGTCCTCATAAATAATGCCACATAGTGCACTTTATGTACCCATTCCCCTCCCTAATTGTCTTCCATGGTAAGATCCTGTAGGGTTCACATGGCTCTGTGTCACCTTCAACAGCAAGACCTCTCCTACCCCTTTGCTCAAGTAATTCTCGTCAGGGAAAGGAGTTTAAAGACTAGTACTTCTCAAAGGGTGGTCCAAGGAGCGTTCATACACAAGGTGCTTATTAGAAACACAAATCCTGAGACCTCCAAAATTACTACATCAGAAAGGGGTGAGGAATATGATTTTTTAAGAGGTTCCGTAGTAGATGCTAAAGCACACCAAGGCTGGAGAATCACTGCCATGGCTGTCTGGGTTCCATCTAGCTTGAACATTCCCATCCCTGTGAATGAGATGATCGGTCTTTGAGTAGATAGATAAAGATAGATCTTATTACATTCAGATAATATCCATCCACTCATTCAGTCAGGTTTTACTGAGGGCTTTCT
Source organism: Smutsia gigantea (assembly GCA_032199065.1). Classification (NCBI taxonomy): domain Eukaryota; kingdom Metazoa; phylum Chordata; class Mammalia; order Pholidota; family Manidae; genus Smutsia; species Smutsia gigantea. The sequence continues at coordinate 44,352 of JAVSCE010021138.1, forward strand.
GTTACTAGTCACTTTAACGGAATTGATAAAAACAGAGCACCTACCACATTGTATGCTAATGACTTTCACATGTGAACTCCTTTAATGCTTACAACTTTAGGGGTTACTACTACTATGTTCATTCACCAGAGGAGCAAACCAAAGCTTGAAGAGGTTAAAAAATTTTTCCAAGGTGATAGAACTTGTAAAATAAATGGCAGAGGCAGAATTTGAATCCAGGTAATCAGCGCCAAACCCATGATCTTACCTGCTATGCTAAAGAGCCTCCTCAACCATGAACGTGAGTATGACTCAGTCACTGATGCAGCCATTCCCCCCCCCAGTCCCACGAGCCGTAGTCTAGTCAGGCAGGAATCCAGACTTCAGACATATAAATAGGTAATTACATTATGGTTTGTTAACTGCCATAATAGCGGTATGAACAGAATGCTATTAGGGTAGGAGGGAATTATTAACTGCCAAAGGTGTCCAGAAAGGCTTCAGGAGAAATCCATAGCTCTATGAGAACTGGGATCCTGTCTGTCTGCCTCCCTTAGCACGGTATTTTACAAATATTAGATGCTAAAAATAATTATGTTGAATGAGTGAATGAATTAATGAATGAGATATTGAAGGATAAAGAGGAAATTTTGTGACAAATACAATGGAGGAGAAGGCGTACAACCTGAAAGTGAAAAGGCTAGCAACTTTGTTCTGGAAACAGAGGTTCAGTGTGACTGTACACGGCGTGTCTGGGGGGGTGGTAGTGGGCATGGAGGGTGGAGGAAGGAGGAGCCTGGTAGTGAAACGTCTCCTGGGCCATACCAAAGAAGTTAGATTAGTCCTATAGGCAGCTGTGTTTAGGAAGGGGAGTGACATGATTCAGTTTATTTAATGGCAAGACAGCTTTGGAGGTCCGTGATACAGGCATGGAGTACAGTGAGGAAAGTCTTTTAGGAGGAAGGCCAGCTAGCAGGGTTGAAGCTGTGACAGCAAGAGATGCGGAACGTCCAAGCTGGTGCTCAGAGGCCAGCAAAGATAAAGGGAGGGCGGCGTGAGATGCATGCCTGAGGCCGTTAGTCTAGGCAGGATGCCTGGACCAACCTGATACAGAGGATCCAGGTAAGACTTGTGATGGTCTGACTTAAGTGGTGATGCCATTCACTGAAGAAGCAATGTAAGAAGTTTGAGGTGGAGAGAACCAAAGAGTTCAGTTTTAAACAGGTGAGGTTTGCGTGGTCTGTTGCTCTTCCCAGTGAGGACAGATTCCCAGGGGGCATTTAGCAGATGGCTGAGCACCAGGAGACACGGTGGTGGCACCGTGAGCGTCAGGGTGGGAGCGGAAGAATCCCTTAGGAAGAGGGCGTAAGGGGGAGAGAAGACCACCGAGAAAGTATTCATAAAGCAGCGTGTAGGAGGAGAGCAGTCTAGGGCAGAGCAGGCCGCAGAAGGCACTGTGATTCCAAATCACGCTGATCTAATGGAAGAGTCGCCTTGTATTTATTCAGAATTTTAGGAAAAGGAAACTCTTCTCAAAACCTTTGTGCAGTTCCCTGCACCCCAGGCTGAAGCCTAGAATACAGCACCTAGTAACCCATGCTTTGGCCAGCAAGTCCCCTGGGGGAGGCAACCTTCCTGTGACAATACGTATGATGTTCCCCCCACCCCAACCCAAAGAACCCAGGAATGTGGAATTCTCCACCAAAGCATCAGCTATTGGTATTTGACCTCAAGACTTCTCTGGTGGCAAGCTTAGGAAAGTCTTCACAGACGAGCAGCTACAGCTCCCTCCTCAGGCCCCTTCCAGCCTCCCCGGGCCCCCGACTGGGGCTGAGCACCCCAGAGCAGAAGAGGAAGCGAGACGGAAAGCCGACTAAGTAAAATAACTACTTTTTTTTTAAGATTAACTATATAAACATTATAACACTTATCCTTTAGCTAAAATAAGTTGGCTGTTTGTAGTAAAACTGACTCACTCGATTTTGTTGGGGCTTTTTAAGCTAGTGTGTCATTGAAGCTTTAAAGGGAGATTCCCTGGGACTGGCTGTAGCCTGAAGGTCCTTCACAGTTTGGGGGGGGGTTGTGTGAGAGAGAGAGAGAGACAGGCAGAGACAGGAATGATGTGCTGGCATTCTGTGAGAATTCTGGCTAAATGACATTTTACATGAATGTTCCCCATGTCCATTAGTCAGTCATTAAGATGACCGGTGTCCTCATGGTTTTGTACCATGCATGATGCCTGCACAAATGTCCTGCCTAAGGCAAAGCAATTCACCAAATTATAAATACTAATGCCTAATAAATATATAGGGGAAAGCCTTCTACCTCAATTGACTTCAAAGAAATATAAATAAATGTAATAATACAATATTGTTTTTCTCCTTTCAAATTAATAAAGTTGTTTTCAAAATTATAATACTCTTTGTTTCTCCACGTCAGAAGTCAGAAAATGAGACTTTCATGCTCTACTGTGAGAATGTAATATGGATAATTTCAGAGGACAATTTGTCAGTATATATCAAAAGCCTTAAAAATGAGCATTATCTTTTAACTCAGTAATTCTTCTTTTTAAAATTTACCCTAAAGAAACAAAGAATTGTATACTTAAAATAGGTGAAGTTTATGGTATGTGAATTATACTTCAGTAAAGCTCTTTTTAAAGAAGAATCAGATAAGCAAAATACAATGATTTATTACCTTACTCATCACATTGAGTAATTGGAAAAAGCCTAAATACCTATCATATACCACACCCACTTAGTAGAATACTCTACAGCCATTTTTTAAAAATGTTATGTTGTAGTACAACCATAGATCTTAAAGTATGTTCCCTAGACCAGCAACATCAATAACTCCTGGAAACTTGTGAGTAATGCAAATTACGGCTCTCCACCCTAGTACTACATCAGACCCTGGAACTGCAGCTCAGCGCTGTGTCTACCGAACTAGTCAGGTGATTCGGAAACTCACTAAAGTTTGATAACTACTTGGGAAAAAATGTTTTTGATATGTGGAAACATGAAAAAAAAGGCAAGCCATCTACAAAACAGTGTGTAATAATGTGAGGATAATTTATTTGAAAAATATCTGTGTATATGCATACCTAATGAAATACTTGTAAGATATATTTGAAAAATTAATCATAATTATCTACAGATTATGTGTGTGTATATATATTTATGTATATGTGTATATATGTTTTGTTTTCTTGATGATTTTCTATTATTTTCCAAACTTTTTATAATGATTATGTATTATTTTTATAATTTTTAAAAATGTTATTTTACAAGAGTTTTTGCCCTTGGAAGTTGCAGGCTGCAGGCATTTAGGGAAATATTTTGCACAAGTTCAGCGAAGAGGAAAATAGAAAGGATGGGTAGGATTCTCCCTAATCAGTTCTGTGGGGAGGCTTGCTGTCCTTCAAGGAGAACTTGACCTGTTTTCTACTTGCTTTAGTTATGAAAGTGCCAGTCTGTCTGTCTTGAACAGCACACATCCAAGGGCATGTGATGAGCAGTAGCGTCAGATTGCAGACTCAACTACCATGAAAAGGTGGTTTTCCTCCTCCTTCTTCTCCGTCTTTCCCATGTATCATATCCGGGGATTTGTTGTACATTGGCTTGTGCCATGCTGTGGAAGAGATCAATTTGGGCTCTGTCACAATCTGTATCACTCAAAAAAGCCAAGGGCATCTTCTGTGTTCTTGTGAATTTCAAATAAAGAGCTCTATCATGAGAGTATCGTTGGCACAACACCAGATGGGAAAACCACTGGGTATATCAGGTGACACAGGCCTTTTGTTACAAGACAGTGTGACGACATAGGGGAAAAGGACAGGCCAGTTCCCTGTAACCGGCTCTGCAGCCTGGGGCAAGTCTCTAGGATTGTGTGGGTCTTGCTTTCTTCACCTTTAAACTGAAGGAATTGACAAGACCATCTCTGAAGTCCCTTCCAGCTCTATATTTCTGTGCTTTTCTGACTAGATTCACAGAGATGGAGTGACCCATAACCAGAAGGCAATATAATGCTCTTTGATCTGTTTCATGCAGCTTAGCTTCATGAAAGCCCATGAAATTTGCAGAAGCTGAAACAACCTTTAATCGACTTCTCTCCTGCTCTGGCACTGAAGATCTATTTTGAGATATTATCTGAGCAATATTACCAATGAGAAATGGTGTTTGTTACTCTGAACCCTTTCTACACAGCACCAAAGAGTTGGGAAGCCTGCAGATAAAAAACAGTCCTTTCTGAAAATGTAGAGGTAGAATGTAGCCATATGGCACAGATCACTAGTATATGAACTATTTAGTAGAAAGGACACAGTAATTCTTTTGATGAAGTAAGAGACTTGAGTTCTAATCCTAGCTGTGACCTTGTCTAAGCACCTTACCTCTCTCAGCTTCGGTTTCCTCATTTGAAATATTTCTAGCTGATCTCTAGTATTATTTTATTTCTGAAAAAAGTATGATTTTTTGATAGAAAGAATGACATTGTGGAATAAAGGCAGTTGTCATACCTGAGAGAACTCTCCAGGAAGTAGCTATTCTAGAAAAATAGAATCATAGAGTTAGAAGGAGCTCAGTCAGTCCTACTGAGGATCTAAATCATTTCTGCAATATCCAGCTTTTTCTTGACAGGGAACGGGAGATAAACACACATTGTCTGGGGCTTGTACCTGCCAACTTTTGCTTGGGGTGAAGGGAGTGTTTACTTAAACTTCCGAGACAGCCTCAGGTTGAGTAAGAGATCTCTGTTCATCTCTTTAACTACAGAACGTTTATAGTGTGCACTCCACTGTAAAGGAAGCCTGTGAGGTTTCCTTGGCATAGGAGTAATGTACATAATGAAGTCTTGGCTCCAGCCAGCATTCTAAAACTGGGGTTTTGCAAAAGTTGCAGATCCCCAGAGGAAATGCTGGAGTACAGAAGGCCTGCATATCATGGATTACACCAATCTGGGCAGGAAGTGATAATGACATAGTTATACAAGCAGTGTTTTTTCATGACTAATTGGGAAGGATGGTCATTTAATTAAACTATGCCAGATCTTGGCCCTTCTGTGTCCAAGAGAGCCAAAGAGCCCTTCCTAGAGCCTCGTGCTCAGGGCAGTTAAGCTCACCTGTAAATTCTACTAAGGCAGGGTTTCTATCTTTTTATTGACTTCTCATACCTAGTACAGTCCTGGAACGTAGCAGGTACTAGACCTGGGCAAGAACACTTCTATGTATCTTATTAACCCTATAAAATGCATCATTTTGTATCAAGTGGAGATGCCAAGACTTGATTCTATGAGCCTCTTGTGGATGCAAAAAAAAAGTCAAATTTGATTCTGCATGTAAAGAACTGGATATGCTGATTGAAAAAAAAAGAGTTTAATAAAACAGAGTAAGAGAATGGCTACATGAGTTCATGAATATAGCATTTAATTCTATTTTTCTTCTCTCTAACGAGACAGAGAGCTGGGGTCTGAGATGTAGTGTCAGGATTAAAGTGCTTCTTAAATTTAAAAAAAAGAGCTTTTAGAATATGATGGCTGCATAGTACAGTAGAAGGAAATAATGTATTGAGGGTCAGAAAAACTGGATATCAGCCCCCAATGCCAGCACCGTCCTGTAGTAAGATCCAACTTTCCTCATTTGCAAAATGAAGGGCATATATTTCAATAATTATATTTCCTGAGTCAAACATTATACAGTTTCTTATGAGGTGTGGTACAGGAGGCAAACTGAGTGAATAATTTGGAAGCTAAAATAAGGGAAGTTCCTGCACACACTGCTGCTGTGCAAGCAGGGAATAGAATATGAACAACATGCTTGTTGTATGACATTCAGGACATATGAATGATGAACACGAACTTGAATAAGACCAAATATAGGCTCTGTAATCATATTTTTATTGCCTCAAATTCTTCCTTCAGCGTGGAAGTAGAAAATTCCAGTAACCTGAAGATATTCAGAGGGTCAGCTTCACATCACCCCTTCTCAGTCTAAAGTGACCCTGTTGTCTGCCTTCTAACCTGCTCCCTTCCCATCTGGTGCATTCCCAGACTACTTTGTCTATCTTACAGAGTCAAAAAGTGAACCCATTAAGAGACTGAAAGAGATCTGGGCTATTCTGCTCAAGGAATCATATCAGGAGGGAATGAGATTTATGAGATGAGGTAATAGAAATACAAATAGGAATACATTCTAAAGGAACTTTTTCCTCAAATGCCTATTTCCTTTGTAATAGATTTGTGTGGGGAAGGCTAAGGAGATTAAATTTCCCTGCCTTCCCCACCACATTCCTACTGATTCAGGTTCTAAAATGTTCCCAATCACAGCACACAGGCATCTTCTCAGAAACTGTCCTTAGGTGCTCCCCACTTTCAGCTCTGTAGTTTCCAGAGGCTTCTCTCAGTGACATTCCTACTTTACATGGACTCTTGAGAAATTATATTAAAATGGAAGAAGATTTATTCCCTTGGCAGAAATTGGGATCACTAATATCCAGGGAAAGGGGCAGTGCCTGCAGCTGTTTGTCAAACCTTGGGAGTAATTTATAGGCAAGTGTTCACCAAGGGTCATGACTAGAGGGTATAGAGCAAACTTCACTGTGCACTGTCACCCAAAGTTGCACTTATAATAAATAATATATACTGTGTGTGGCAAGCACAGAGCTACACAAATTCTATGCATTATTTTATTTAATCTTCCAAATACATCTATAAATTAGGGATTATTAATCCCCATCTCAGAAATGGAAAAATTGAGACTTGGGTCAACTAACTTGCTAAATGCCATGGAGTTTGTAAGTATCACAGCAGTTGGGTTGAAATCCAGGGCTTTCTGACTCAGAAGTCCTTTCTGTTGACCATGCTCAAATGACAATTAAGAATATCTTTAAAAGGAAAGAAGAGAGAGATGGTAAACCTGAAAGGTGCATTGAAGAAGAAGGAGTCAGCGGCCCTTCACCTGGATGTAAATAGCTCTGTGGGATCCTGTAAACAGAAACATCCCAGGGCTTTCTGTAGGCTCTGAAGGCAGTCATCTCTTCTGCGTGGTTTCCTCCTGGTGTTAACAAGCGCTAATTGATCTTTCTATAGTGAAAAAGCGCTGTGGTAGGCAAGAGAGACACAAAGCTTATTAAAACATGCATTCTTTCCTAAGTTGACACAGTAAACACTACAGTGTAGGACATACAACTAACTATAGTAAATTCAGAATATGATGTTGCTTTCCATCAAGTGGATGGGTGTACAAAGCAGAGGTAATGGGCAGTGGCTTTCTAAGTGAAGTCCTGGGACAGCAATGTTAGCATCAGTCACCTGGTAATTTATGACCAATGCAAGTTCTCAGGAGCCACTCTAGCGGTGGGCCCAGCAATCTGTGTTTTGTTCCCTGAAGTTTGAGAAACTGGTTTAGGGTTTTGCCTGGTCATTGAATTTGGCTTGAGAGGAAGTGGGGATAAGGGACTGATGGCAAATCAGCCTGGATAGGTAACTTAGGGCTGATGCTTCAAGGGCCTTGAACTTCTTGCTATGGAGACCATATCGAGTGGATGAAGTGTAGAAGACAAACCATTTGACGAGGTTTACATTTCAGAGAGATCGCTACCTGCTGGTGAGACTCACGGGGTCCTACAGGCTGAACTAAAATTCACCACAGCTTTCTCCTCTTTTTCATGTCTTTGCTGTTCTTCGCACTCAAGTTTCCATGACGACAATTCTGATATAGTTTGTATTTATGAAAATCACATTAATTTCACTAGAGCCTCAGGGATTCCTTACAAATCAATATTTCTCCCATCTGTGGATCATAAAAAACAGCAGCAGCCCTTTGCCTGGTAGTCAACAGGAAAGAGAAAAAAGAGTTTTGCTCCCATGTTAATTAAAAGACTTTATTCTCCTAACACAGCAAATCTTATTTCCTTTCCCAAAAGTTAGAGCTGAGAAAATGATGCCTTACCCACATCTTCTACCAAATTCTATCTTTACCTGGCCATTTGAGTAATACTTGTTCTAAATCAGAATTTTAATAAGACCTGGAGGGTCACTGGGTAGCAACGTCCCTGGCTAATTCTCTACACAGCTGTCTCACTTGTAACCGTTCTACCTAGACCCCAGAAACCATGACCACTCCTCTGTGAGACTGAAAAACAGGCTCCATATGTAAATCAGGACGTGCCAGTTCCAGCCTCCATGCAGCCAAAAGAAATCTGCTCTGGTGTCGGCAAGAGTCGTGTCTACCTAGGGTGAGAGTTGTCGGAGGCACCAGGAATCGAGAACTGTGCCAGCTCTGGACTCTCTCCTAGCAGCATCCCAGGAGCCAGCATTTCAGAGCATCCATGGTCACTCTGGACTTCCCCTGTGCCACACAGGAAAACCGAGACAGATGGTCAACCTGGGCAGCCTCTCTTTCAGAGCCTATCTCTGTGTGTGGGCCCAGTCACCCCAGGACCAGCAAAACAAAGCTGGGGACAGCTGGGTGGTCTGCTGTGTCAGGAAAACCAACACATGTCAACAGACTATAAGAATTAGGGCTCTTTCCTTTGTAAATAAACTATGATTTTTCACCGAATCTTGGTAATGTATAGGACTCTGTAGCATCTCTTACCCATGCAACTCATTTTACCAGTACTCATATCCTCTCAGACAAACACGTTTTCTGTTTAGCCTTGTCTCCCCACAGAACTTGGAATACCTAGAGAACAGGAAATATAATTTATATTTCTTTTGAATACTAAAGCCACAGCTCTGCAAACATAATAGATAGTTCTTGGACTGAATTAAAATGGAATGGGATACAAAAATTGGGGACCACGTCTCAAAGTTTGAAACAGGTAATTTTAGGGCAAAAAATAAAAAGAAAATGAAAGACAAAGTGCAACCTTACATTATTAGGCAGTAAGTTACAGAAGTTGTTATTCACAGAGGTAATATAAACAGCAAATACATATGTTCTAAGCTTTTGCTTTGGAATATTTTGTGAACCACATACACTAACTTTATCTCTCTCTCTCTTCATCAATATTAGATAGAAACACTAATGTAGAGACAGAAAGATGGGAGAGAGAACATCATTATAAATAGAATAGCCAGTTACTTGCAAGAGTCAATTTTTGTATAACGAGAGATATCTTAAAAGGTAGTTATTTCTAATGATACTCATGTGCAGCACATGAGCATGTCATTCTTGTCATTGACTGACCCCTGGTTGGGGGAGCTGACATTTGGCTCAGCAGAAAGCTGGTGGCATTTTGCCAAAGCCCCTGTGAAAGCTCCTGATGAAAATAGTTCTCCTACCATAGCACTTGCCATTCCTTTACAGACCACCTGTGGTTAGACGTAGGCTGATAAGCAGTGCTTTATAAACTTAATGTGATGTCCTGGACAGAGCTCCATGATGTTGTATCAAGATGTCCTGGACAGAGCTCCATGATGTTGTATCCTGAGCTTTGGACTTTGAAAAATAAGTAGGAAAGCACCTTTCCACCAGGTGCCACTCCTGTCAGAAATGAGGCTTGCGTGCACATCACAGGGTTGACCCCATTCTTACATGCGTCTTTGCTTCTGGAGTTTTGAAACTTCACTGCGTTCTCCAAATGCCAGCTTCAAGACACGCACAGAACACAGAATGTTTATCAATCTCTTCTCGTAGCGTCTGGCTTTCTGGCACTTTCTTCCTCCACTGGATCGTGACAATGCTGCCACGGAAACAATTGGAACCCTCTCCCTGCTGACTGCCCTTGCTAATACAGTGCCAAGTCTGCCCTGACTACCCGACTGAGAAGTGGCTGAGGACTTTACAGCCACTCCAGTTACGGAGTCCACCCACCCCTGCAAGAGAAACCCAGGGCGAGGAGAGCATCGAATTTAGGATTCTGTTGTGTTTTGTTTTTATTGCCTCAGAATACAAAAGTACCAGCTTGGAGAGGAAACATTGTATAAAGAGACTTTGGTTCGCTTTCACTGGCAATTTGTTTTTTAGCCCCAACAAAATAGGTACAGTTGTTGTTATTTAATCTTAGTACTTCTGGGTGAACAGTGACCATTCTTTACCTCCTCTGGTCAAACTCTTAAGGTGGTTTTCCAGATTAGTTAATAATGTCCTCAGATCACCCCTCTGAGGAAGTTAAGTATCCTTGTTTTTCTAGTTGGAAAAAACCAAGCATAGAAAGCTTAGGCAATTGCCTTCGCCTGTCAGGGGTTGAAGCATGGGTCGTTGCTCATGAACTGGTTTCCTCTTGGGGTCTCAGAGGGCTCTCTCGCCTTCCAGCTGGAGGGCTGTAATGTGTGAGCTACGCAGACGCAGCCATACAGGTGGGAAGAGCAGGCTTCCCACTCAAGGACACTACGGCTCTGAAACCACCCCAGAGATGCCTCTTCCCTGGCTGCCAGTTCAAAGCAAGTGACCTTCAGCTTAACTATGGAGAGTCCGAATAACTGATTTCATGAACTTTTGGTGTGTGAGGGGCGGAGGGGAAGAAGGCTGTCTGGGCCAAGGGCCAGTGTGCGCCGTGTCCAGCCCTTGCAGGGGCTTGAGGGTCAGATGAGAGCAGGGGGGGTCAGAGCAAAGGGCTTCTCTGCGCGCTCAGGGAAGAGAGCCTGGCCACGTGAGCAGATGGAAGCCCTGGGGCGCGGAGGGGGAGCGCGTCAGCAAACCGGGAGCGCTTCCTGTCTGCAGGCGGGCACAGGGCCAATTCTTCCAGGAGCTGGAAATAGGAACCAGTGGGGGGTGGTCAGCACGACCCTTTTTCTCTGTGGGCGTACACGGTGAAGTGAAGGAGCTTGTGCTGTCAGGGATCCCGGGAGCTTGTTTATGTGCTGTGTTTTCTTTTATGTTGTCCCTTGCAGTACTTGATGGTACTCAGTTCACAGAGGCCACATTGCAGTTACGTCTCAGACATATATCAGCCAAGAGCCACGGTTCAGGCTGCAGACATTTTGGCCGGCCATGTGGCTAGATGTATTTAGATCAGAATTTAGCTCACTGAGCCTCTGCTTATCGAATGTACACATTCCAGGAGAGTGGGAAGGGGCAGGGAAAGGCCAGTTCCTTCTCTTTCCCTTGCGCCAAAGAAGTCACTGCTCCCCCCCCCCCCCCCCGTCACGCAGCACTCTTCACTGAGTAATTTGATATACGCAAAGCCCAGTTCTAAACGACATGGAAGTAATGACTAAACATTGGACCAGGGTGCTCTGGTTAGCCAGAATTTTGCTCATATATTTTCTTACTGAAATGTTACAACCCTGTGAGGTGGGTGATACCGTTCAAAGGAAAATGAGGCTCAGAGAAATGCAGGCAGTCTCTTAAGAGCCTGCCGTGCTCTAAAGGACCATTTGCAGGAGCATTACCAGCAAGAAGGTAGGGTGGAACTAAAGATGGTTCTGGGCCCTGTCAGCGTTCCCAGGACCTTTTCCTTTGCAGGAACTTCATCTGTCTACCTTCTATTCACTCTTTCTGACAGCTTGGGTACTAACCTTCATTGCTCTTTCTAAGGGACCCTAGTACATAGTTTCCCTCTTTCCCATCTGAGTTCCAAATAAATTGAGAAACATCACCCATTATTAATAAAAAAAGGACTAAGGTGGGGACATAGCCTAATAGCTGGGCTCCCAAGTTAAGCAGACTATCTACCCAGTGTTGGGCACAAAAGAGCACCTGTTCATCAAGACTTACCTCCTGCAGAGGCAGAGGGTTGCTCTCTGCACAGAGGCCACGCTTAGGAGAAAGGGGATCAGGACCATGCACACCTCTGGCAGAGTGAATCCAGGGGCCAAGAGGCCATGGGCTACTGCCCTTGGGGCAGCACAGACACCTGGCAGTAACCATGAGGAGTGAAGATGAGTCACTGCCCCCAGGGCACCTTACTAGGAGCTGTGGGATAAAGCAAGGCCCGCTCTCTGCTCCATCACAGCACAGTCTGAGCGTTACTGTCTTGTCGCCAGGAATCCTGAATCACAATCTGACGTCCTGTGCCCCTTCCACAGGACTGTGCACTCTAAGGGACTGCCCGGGTCCTCTCATCTTTCTTATCCACCGTGCCTGGCACCTAGCAGGTGTTGGTGAGAGTTTTTTGAGTTGCAGTGAATTGAGGTACTGAATCTCTTTACCAGCCAATACTGGCCTTAGGAACTTCTGAAATGTTTTTCTAAGTATTCATTTACAAAGTAAGGATAGGCACTGATAAGACATAGCTAGAAGTTCTAAAGAACAAAAACTATAGTAAGTAGATAAAAGCTTCAGATGCAATTGGCAGCTGATTCTGTTCGTCAAAATGAACCTGTGTGATGGAGTATGAGAGGCCGCGTGTGTGAGTGGCCATATGCTCAGAGAAACCATAACACGCTGGTGACTCATTACAGACAAGTTGCTGGTGATGGACCAATCCAAGATTTAATAGGGAGTCTTCCAGTCACAATCCCCGCAGGGAAGCGCTCCTCAGGGCTTGATCCCCAGAGCGACAGCAGCACTGGAAGGTTGCTAGAAATGCGGGCTCTCCAACCCCACTCCAGACCTACTGAATCGGGAGTGCTGTGGGGGATGTCCAGGAATCTGTTTGAACAAGCCCTCCAGGTGATTCTTTGGCATGTTCAAATTCGAGAAGCACTGTTACAGCGTGCCTTCTTTTCTAGCATAGGAAGAAAAGATTTGCAGAATCAAAGAAAACAATAGTAAAGATTCATGTATTTTGCAAGGTGTTGTTATAAGCACCGCAAGTGTAGTGTCTTCTTTATTCCTTACAATAATCCAGTGAAGTGGTTACTGTTTTCCATTTCATTTTATAGATGAGCAAAAAAATGGAGACACAAGACCAGGACCAGGCTGAGGCAGAAGCAGTAAGTCACAATTACTGCAGATACATTCATGATGATCAGAATATCAAATAAAGACCCTGTAGGCAGAGTGCTGACAATAACTTGTCGTGATAATATGTTTAGTGAGAAGCAAAGTAAAGACTTGGATGCGGGTGGGCTGACTCAAGGGACCACATGCTCCACCACTGTACTGTGGACCTCCCATCAATGTTTGGATGGAGCAGCATCATTTGGACCAAAGGGATGCCTAGATCTTCTGAATTCACTGGGACTTCATGCAAAACAATACCAAAATCTAAAAACAGGAACAGAAAATTCAGTTGGAGCCTAAATTTCACAGCTTGTCCATTTCCTTTTGTATGAAAAAGAAAAATTTCCAAAGTTCCCTCCCAATTTTTCTTCTGACTGGCTCCTGCTGGGTGAATCAGTGGGTAGAGCTGCCCTGCACTCTGGCTGTAGGAATGTGATAATTAGAATCACTTAATATAACTGCAGTGCCCTCCTAGGTCCCTCCACCTTTGGAGAGATAGATGGAGCATTTCCCTTGCTTACTCCCAACCTGTGAGGTCCTGACAGGCAGGCAAGCTGCTTGTCTTGAGGGCTGGTCATTGAAAGCTGGTCACCTAGAATGCCCCAACATGTTTGAGCTGCATTGTCAAACCACATTGGTATTCTCCCAGCAAAACTCCTTTCCTTCTTGTACCAAATCAGCATTCTGTGAACATGGTATTTCCTAGCCTGGAAACCCTGCACGCTGCTTCTGTACCCACCATGATTCTTCCTTGCTTTATGTAACTTGACTCTAAGGAATATTTCTGGTAAATATGTTCATGTGTCAGGAAACTGAAACATAGTTAGTTACAAATTTTACATGACACAATGAAGAAGGAGGATCAAAGCGCTTAAGGCTAGCTCCCACTGTCCCCCTCTTCAGGTGGAAGAGAGATGTGTTCTCTACACACAGAATTCTTGCTGGCTGTGTGCCCTGTGATATTTGAGGTAAGTGGGAGTTACTGAGTTTAACACTCAGGCTGGTCAGTTTCTCTCTCCATTATATTTTTGGTAGCTGTCGTATTTTGGGGTAAGTTGTTTCTCAGACTTGTAATTTCAACCCAATGGAGGTCATTTCTTGGTTGTTAAAAGTGAGTGCTGAATAAGTTATATTTCTTTTGCTGTTGCTAGCAATACGTGCTTGCTCTTTTTCACCTTTTGAGTACAAATATTTTCTTTCAATAATTGATTTATCCTAGAAATATGTATTGAGCACCTAGTAACTAGAATCATGGGGGGAAATTATATGGGTACGTTATAGTCTCTGCCCTTGAGGAGTTTACAGGCTACTAACAGTCAAAAAATATAACTGCTAACTATACTGCAAGGAAAGACAGACTGAGAAAAAATAGTCTAAATGCTTTGGCCCTTCAGAGATGAGAAAGTCACATCTGGGAAGAACCTAGGAGGAGGCCGCATTTCAGATTAGCCCAGTGGGTCATAAGGATTATAATAAGCAAAAGACACTCCCAGAGAGGACAGCAGGAACAAAGGCCAGGGCATGAGGAAGGCTGGATGGAGCATGTTTCAGAAAAGGAAAGTGTCCTACTAGACTGGAAAGAGGCAGAACTAGATGAGGAATTTTGAACTATATTCAGTAGGCACCAGTGAGCCAGTGAAGGTTTTGTTTCAAGGCTGTGGTGGGATGAAAGTGGAGTTAATGCTTTTGAGCAGTGCTTTTCAGAGTGCCATATGCATTCAGATCACCAAGGGAGTTTGTTAAAATGCAGATACAGATTCAGTAGGTCTAGGGAAGGGCTTGAAAGCCTGCATTTCTAAGAAACTCCCAGGTGATTTCAGAGCTTCTGGACCACAAAACATGCTTTTAGTAGAGAGGCTTTAGAAATATGTTTAATGGGAGATAAAATAAATTGGAGTAGAAGAAGCCTGGAGACTGAGACAGGGCTTATAACAGTGGCCCAACAAGCTGTAAAGCAAATCCAAACCAGAGAAGAGGAACTTCTGGTAGAGTTCAAATGTGTAGGGCGTCACAGCCAGCTTATGTAGACTGTAGGGAGTGGGATCCAAGGATCCATCCTGTGTGACCCTGAGACCCCAGACTGTGCATATGGACACTGTGAGCATGCTCCTTCCCTAACACCTGGCGCTCCAGTCATCCTGAGCTGCATACAGTTCCTTAGACTTTCCAGGCTGTCTGGGCTTGTTTCATGTTGATTTTGAAAGAAATGCTAGTGTCTCTCCCTATCCACTTAGCAGGCTAACTCCTACAGAACCCACAGGACTCGAATCAGGTGTTAGCCCTATTTGGAAGCCTTCCTGTTGTCCTCGACCACTCCTGGCCCCGGCTGGCTGAGGCCCCCCTCCTGGGTGCTCCCATGACACACAGCGAGGTCTCCTGTCCCAGCACACATAGTCAGATCACACACCTGTCAGAGACCGCACTTCCTGAGAGCAGGGGCTATCTTCCTCAGCTCTGTGGCCCCGGCATCCTAGCACAGTAGAGATTTAATCGCTGTTTGGTGGATGAGGAAGAGCGAGGCTGTGCTCACATGGTGTGGCTTTGTTTCTGTCACGGGTGAGATTGCTAAGTACGACGAAAGTTGTTTGGACATTGCATTTAATTTACCTGGGTACATGGTAATTTTGATGTGCAGAACATCCAGGTAAAGATGTTCAACAAGTAGTTAGAAATTTCAGAATACAACTCGGAAGACAATTCAGGACTGGCTACAAGGGCCTGGGAGTTAGCATAGAGGTGACAGTTAAGAACATGGGAGATCAAATAAAGGCAGAGGGACAGAGAGACAGGCAGACCCAGGCAGAGAGAGAGGGAGGCAGAGAGTCAGCAGAGAAAGAGAGACATAAACGGAGTGAGGCAGTGTCAAATAGAGAGGGACCAAAGGCAACAGACTTACCCATCGTTTTTGAAGACCTTCCTTCTATGGCAGCCCATGTGTCACAGTGTAAGGGCCATCTTAGTCATGGAGGACTTAGGGGCCTGCAAAAGGCAGATCCTAAAGCGAAGAGGTTTGAGATGCCCAGCCCTGAGACTAATTTTAGCCTATGTGTGAAGTCAGGATTCACAACCTGCCTATTTTTTGCCTTTCTAGCTTTCTGCCTGGGCAGAGTCCTATTCACCAAAATGTGGATGTACCTAAAGCTCGGCCCCAACTCCTCTGCCCTTTGCTTTTCAAATCCCTTGGTGAGATAATCTAATCATATATCTCTCATCCTCTCTCACTCTCAGAAACACACACCTACACACACATTACAACATTCCGCCTTCTTCAGGTAGCTTATGTGCATTTTAAAAAGTGTAAGACATTTTTTAGAAGGCCACTTCTTCCCTTCAAATGTGGCCCCAACATTTTATTCAGAATAGTGTATAAAAAAGAAGGAAATACCCGAATGCAGGCTGGTGGGCACCCCTCGAGTCCTTGTATTGGTCGGCACCTACAAAGCCCTAAGGAAGGCCTATCACATTCAGGCTTTTTTCCCGTGGTTGCCCAAAGCAGCATTTTAACAGACTTCTATTGTGTTTTCTCCATTCACTTCACTTAGAGGGTGACATTTTGCCCTCAAATTCATATGCATAGTTGCTCTTAGAGACTTTCAGAGCTACATTCCTGACAAATCAGACCTTCTGTTTTATCTGAAACAACCCTGCAAAGAAAATCATTGGGTCTAAATGAACAGGACAGTTCTTTATGTCCATGGGAGACAGGACAAACCCACTAAAACTGAAGAAAGAAACAGACATGGCGATGATTTGTTTTTCATAATTACTTATTCAGAGTAGAAAGGAACAGGGGAAGTAGGTTCGTTTTAACATGTCTCAACGTGACAGATGAGGTGTGCTCATCATGTGCGTGCACGAGAGATGAATGCAGGGCAGTCTTGTTAAAGGAGGTGCTTCACACTGGGCAGAGATATATTTCTATCTGGAATGCTGGAGATAAACACCCAGCGTTTTGCTCCTCATTTTCATTACACTTAAAGCCCCTTATTGTGCTTCTAGAGTGGCAGGTGATGTGACTAGCATGCATCAGACCTTTCTTTTTTATGTCCTGTGGCCAAAAACAATCCCCCTTTCAAAACACAAAATAGGAGAATCCCAAATGCATGTTTTCCTCCTAATAATACTCCTAAAATGTGTATGAGATAGATTTGGAAATCATACTCGAGTGCAAAAAATCTACATCATTTCTAAGTTAATTTCCCTTCCTTGTAACTCCATCACATACTTTTCTTTGGTGCAAAACCAGCTCCAAGGATAGTCCCAGCTAGAAATCAAGGGAGAGAAAGATAAAAGGAAAGTTTTAGTTAAATTGGCTTTGTGTCTTCACTTATGTGCAAAGGATAAAGAAACTTTTTCTACCTAAAACACACAGTCTTTGCTCATGGAAGGGTTGAATCCATATTTGACTTGAGCTATAGAAGCAATAAATTGGATCTGTGGGTAAAAAAAAAAATAGAAACTAACAATATGATTTTTCAACATATCTGATTAAGGGAGGGTTTTTCCATTCATGAGTCATTTCCTAAGGCTATTATGAATTCATGGATAAAGAATTAAAAAATGGTAAGTACCGGAAGTATGAAAATAAGGGTTATGCCACAAACATTTATTCCTTCATGTTATAGTCATAGAAGGACATATCTTGTTTATAAGCCGTATTTATTATTTTAAATACATAAATTAAAATCTGGGATTTGAGGGTACCTAGTAGATTGTACTCCACATCACTCATTTCATGGGAAAGTAAGTATTGACAACAAAAGTCTACCCATGTGACATATATATTATCCTTTCTTCATTCACACATGCAGTTACTTACTACATTCTTTAAATTTTTAAATTTCTTTAAAAACTTTTCCTTTTTAAATTTTGTACCTATAATCAGCGAGTTTGACATTAACTCACAGGTGTGTAATGAATAGATAGGTCATGACCCCTACCCTGAAGTAGCTCCGTGTTGAACTCAAGTATCATGATCCTCATGAGACCAGCTGGCCTTTTGTCTTGAGCGAAGAGTATACCAAAACAAGATAGTCTGGCACCATTTATCTTAGAGCTTCTACATTAACAGGGCTGCCAACTGCATCTTTTAGTCTGTAAAGATACTCAAAAAAAAAAGTCACCAAAAACATTTCAAACATGGAACTATTTCTCTCTTACAAACACAGAAGAATGACTGGTGACGGGGAAGGAATTCCTCAAGTCTGGATGACACAGTCCTACGTCACTGCAGCACTTAAGAGGTCCCTGTGGTGTGATGAGGTGCATGTACGACCTGCATGCTGCCATTTACTGAGCTCCTACCTCCTAGCAAGGACTCGTGTGAAGTGCCTTCACACGCATCTCATCTAATTCTCACAGTAGCACTCTGATGTGGGTGTGCCCGTCACATGGCCGAAGGCACACAGCATCAGAATGGCTGGGTGACGGTCACATAGCTGGCAGGTGATGACTTAGATTTGGAATCAGCCCTGATTCCAAATTCCATGTTTTGGCCACTGTTATGCCTCCCAGATTCACTGCTAATAGCAATATTGTATCCAGTCCTTCAAAGTGATTTTAACCATGGGCCAGTAGTAAGTATATACAGCCAGACTGGCCTGGAGCATAGTTTCCCATTTACTCTCTCCAAAACCTACCAGATTCCATATCCTGTCTGAGGATAGTTAACAGATGAATTCCCTATAAAAAAAAAAAACCTGTCTGTCTTCCTTCAAATCGTGAAGCTTCTGCTACCAACTACTTAGTATTAATAATTAATTATTATCAATTAAACCATTAATAATCAATTTAATTAATTAATATCTCAATGGTGCTCCTATGTATGACATGACAGATGCAGTGACTTGCGTGCGCAAACCTTTTCTTTTACCTTGGAGTTATGGAAGTGGATTGAAAATCATCCACATTTTATATGATCATACTGTACACCTCTGTGTTTGTGAAAAATTGCTCTGATTGCAATCCTTCACATTTGTACATAAGTATACAATTTTAAAAAACCCTTACCATCATGATTTTATCAGGACATCCCTTTTATAGACTGGGATCCTGAGTCTTAGCAGGTTTACACTGACAAGTGACAGGTTACACAGCTAATAAAGGAGGAGACAGCACCAAAACCCGTCGCCAACTCTGTGCAAACATTCTTTCCACTGTGCCTGGCAGTTGAAAATTCCCAACCTTATCAAGTGCTTCTCATCTTTTCCCTGAAAAATCACAAGGCAGCATGATGTTATCTGGCCTATCCCTGTAAATATTTTAGCATTCAAATGAGGAGGAAGAATAAAGAAAGAAATGTTTCTGCAGAGATTTTCTTGCAGAGATAAGGAGAGTTCTTGGTCTCCATCCAAACATCTTCAACATTTAATGAGACTGTTGTCCACAGGTTGGCGCAGTGTTTAGCAGTGAGGTGGGTGGTAGCTGTTTGGCTGCTCTCCGTCCCCCTCAAGGTCTCCGGGGGGCAAACAGGGAGCAAGGCTGAGTATGGACAAAAGCTGCATTCTGGTCCTGGCCCCAAATAAAGCGCATCACCTCTCGGAGCCTTAGTTTTACCATCTTTAAAATGAGGCTGATCATTCCTGTTTTGCCCATCCCACAGAGTTGTTTTTGAGAATCCAGTGAGGCAATATATTGAAAATTCCTTGAAAACCATTCATATGACATAAAATACAAATGCAAAGGATTATTCTTAATATTATTTATAAACCACAGAGATTCCATAGCAATGAGAGAACAATGGAATTAAAAGAATGCGATACACAGGAAGTTTGCTAAAATATTCTTCATTCTAAATTACATTGACTTTCCCCCAGTCATTCTCTTGAATCAAAAATGGAGAAAGTAATATTTATTCTGATGGGCTTGCATAAGAATAAAACTAAATGTCTCTGCAGGATCTAGATTAGTACTTGGTATATGTGTAGCCCCTTCTCCTAAACTTCCAGTAATGAAACTGAGCTCCGCCTACCAGATGATCCCAAGTAGGATGGCAAGTATGCTTATTCTCTGTTACTATTTCTGTCATTCTCAGTTTACTCCACTTCCTATAATTCTACAATAAAAATAGAGCTATTCATCAGATAGTGTTGCCTCTCTTCTAAGGTCAGCTACATGGGGGCTGTGCCACAAATATTTGAGGAATTACTTAAAAATCTGTGGAACTGAGCCTATTAGTTTAATTCTTCCACAGAACCCACGGGCATCACTTACTTTCCTGGTCCCAGCCTACCTCCCTACCTCCCTCCTCCTCACATCTCCCTTGTCCTGGACTTACTGGAAGACTTGCCCGTAACTAAGCACGTCAGCCAACACTGTAGTATACACCCTGATTCTCTTTTTTCTCAATAAGCATCTTCCTGACCATAGTCTGAGAATTCTTCTCTAGATGTTTATAAATTTGTTTTACATCTGTTGAGGCTCTAATTCATGTTACTCAACATCCATTCAGCACTGCGTTTTCAGTTGCTAATTGCTTTACCTGGTTAGAAAAAGACCTTATCAGTTAGGCAGCAGAATCGAGAACTCATAGCTCTGAATGGAGAGCCCATGGTTCATTTCTTTTTGTCGTACTTACTGCCATGAAATTATTAGACCCTCAGAACCCATCATTGCAACTGCTGTCCTGACCCTCATTCTCCCCCAGCCCTCCCCCGCGAGAACTCTGGGATGGTATTTCATGCCATGGTGCTAACATCTTCAAACACTGCCATGAGGTGTTTGAAATAAAATGTGTAATTATGGTAGTGGAAAGCTACATCTGATGATCCCAAACAAACTTCATGTTCTCCTGGCTATAATTAGAGAGCAAGGTTTGCAGCACAGATTTTCCCATGAAAGCCTGTTCAAGTGAGGCTTCTGTTCTTTCACAGGAGCTCCGGAGGTGGAGACTGTGATGAAATGGTTTGACATTGGTCCCCCTTCCCAATTCTAAAGAGATTGTCTATTACCACTCAGAAATATTTCATATATTACACACAAAAAATATGTGCAAGGAATTAATGTTTGGAGTTTTAGATAATAATCTCCCACTTTCTTTGGGGACAAATTAGATAGGATAAGGACAAATTAGATAGAATAAGGAAGGAAAGTTACAGACGCTCATAGAAAACCAGGGACAAATTAGATACAATAAGGAAGGAAAGTTACAGATGCTCATAGAAAACCAGGGACCAAAGTGTGCAGAAGTAAAAACTGTCTCTTAAATGCCTCTAGAGCCTAAATAGGAAACCCTTGCAGCTTGGGATAAAATTAGACATCATTTTGAATAATCTCACAGGTCCCTGCAACTTCAGACCCATAATAATAGGAGTAGGAGTGAGATGACCATGACGAAGTTTTCCTATTTCCTATTCGAGGACTGTCCATGTGAATCTTCTCAAAACCATGGATTTCCCCACTGCCCTTGGAGGGCTTTGTAATTAGGCATATTTAGCTGTACCATGTTATACTGCTACAGGAGGAATCCCATTTGTCAGCAGTTTCAAACTTTGCCAAATAAAGGCTTATTGGTAAATGGCAGTGAACACTCTGATAATGACCCAACTTTAGAAAACACATAACCCTGCTGTGCTGTATTCAAGCCACAGTTCTATTGAAATAAAAAAGAGAGACAATGCCTGCTTTCAGACACTAGAGATCCTTTGTATTCCAATAAAAGTCTAAATTAATGTTTTAAAAGGTTATTGCTATTTTTTCCCATTTAGCTGGCAACACTTACAAGTCTTATTTAGACAAGGTCCTACGTTATTTTACTATTTCTTTTTGCACAAAAGCTAGTATTTGATTGCGTTAGATCATCAGCTTCTGGTTTTCATTAGACAAACCTGAAATACCCTATTATTAAGATTAAACAAAAAAATAGTGTTTTCTTATTCTGAAACCTATTATTTTGAGGCTACTGTGACCAGAGGAAAATAAATCAGCTTTGCAAAACCTGACAGAGAGATACTTCAAGAGGAGCCACATAACCTCAACAAGGCCGCATTTAGGTTGCTTCTGTATATGCGGTCTCTTCCTAGAACTGACAATGGGAAAGAGGGCTAATTTAATTCTCTGACATTTGCAGTACTTTCTTTATTATGAAAAGACTTTCAAAGTGCAAAATATATGACAAAATGCACTGTTTGCCTAGGTAATGTCAGCATCCCAGCGAGGTGTTCCTGAGAATCTGCAATAGGATGCCACTTGGACCAAGTGTTCTAAGGTCTTACAGTCCATGTCATTTACACTTACCGTGGTGTTTACTCAACGTTATGTCAGACCAAGCCATTAGCAAGTGAGGGGTAGCCAACCACAGACTAACAGGAAAAAGAGGCCAGGTTAGCATTCACTAATCAGGACTTCCCTAATTGTCCCGCCCATTCAAATGGCAACTTCAGCCCCCCTCTGATTTCTTCCTAATAGACCAGAAATTCTCTAGCGCATCTCACATGGACTCTGCCTCCTGACTTACTCTTACTGGTCTGCTGAACCTCAACTTCGGTCATCTCTCAGGACACCCACCGCAGCCTCCGAAAGAGAAGTCAGGTGCCCTTCCCATGTGTTTACAAACTAGTACAGCTCTAATCACACCATGTCAGGATGGTTCAGAACTTGTTGGCTGCCTGCACTAGACTGTGAGCAACATGATGTTAGGGACCATATCTTTTCATTGTTACATCTGTTGCAGCTAGCCCACTGCATGCCGCATAGTAGATATTTAATAATTGTTTATTAGTTAATGTCTCCTCAGACTAGCTTTCTCGGTTGTCCCACTGGTGATGCCGGCTCCTGCCAGCTCACACAGAGGCGGCCTAGCCGTGGTGTCGGCCGGAGAGCCATGCTGTCGCTGCGCCCGCTGACATCAGCGTCAGGCTCCACGTGGGTGGTGCCCCCTGCCAAAGCATAAGCCCCTGATTCCGATGCAGCATCATTTTGTGACTTTGCTTGTTTTATTCCCTGTGCCGCCATCTCATTTCTAGGACATTCTAGGCCTGGTCCTCCGAAGGTGCGGAGGAAGGCAGTCTGAGGGCCAGAGGGCTGCTGGGCTCTCTCTATGACAGTGGCTCAAACTCATGAACCTTGCTTCTCATCCCTGAAAATGAGCTGTTTTCCTCAGAATACCCTTTGGCTCCTCATTTAAGTGGGCTTTAGTGCAATTTTCTTTCTCTGTGTCCATTTGGTAAACCCAAATATGCCCAATTCCAAGGTTAGGCACAATGGAGCCTCTCCTACTCAGAAGATAGGCAAACTTTTGCTCCCTTGCATTTCAGGGATGTCAAGGGTCCTGACAGGGTCGCCAGATGAAATACAGGGCACTCAATTACATTTGAATATCTGATAAACAACAAATACTTTTTACTTATTTATTTTTTTAGTTTAAGTATGTCCCAAATATTGCAATGGGGCTTTCTTATAGTAAGGAAGTACTGCTTTTCAGCCCAAACTGAGCACCTTGACAGAAATGATAATGATATTGTCATGTTATCCTTTATCCTCACATACCTGAGCTTATTTTAAACCTTTGAGGGTTGAATAATTAACAAGAAAAATGTACATTTGTCAACAGGATGGTGAAATCAGGCCAAGGCAAGAATGTGAAAATGAATCAACATTAACAGGGTGGATTCTTAATTTTCTTCCCTGAGTCCTGGCTTTTGTGCTTGCCATACATCTAATGGAGCCGCAGATGACCCATGCCAATTCCTGGGCACTTGTAAAAAACAAGAGGAGATAAAGAGGGATGAAATCATCCATGAAAGCAGGAAGCAATTAACCACCTAAAGAAAGTGAAACGTCATCAATGATAGGCTCAGTAGCAATTTACTCAGGTTTGGGAACTTTCTGTTCTGAAGGTTTTCAATAATGTTTCCTAGTTTTCTGCAGCTTCCTTAATTCAATAGTTTTTTTTTAAGGCACAATTATGCGGTCATTATTGCCCACATACCTGGGTCTTTATTGCATCACAGAGCTTAGATGTGGGTGGAAAGAATAGGAATAAGAACCAAAAATGGAAATTTCAAAGGTCCTTAATGTTTGCATTGCTTTGAGCATTTTGTATAATTTTGGTCTATGCCATCATCTGGTATTGGCCCGAGAAACTAAGCGTCTGCACTGCTGGTCGGAAAAACAATAGGTGCTGCTGGCCGAAAGGGTTATGAGCAGGTAAAGGGGAGATGGAGCCCCAGAAGTCTGACTCCTGCTATCAAATTACCTTTCTCCAGGGATCAAAGGATTCTTGTGATTCTTGATAAAGAATTTGACATAGTTGGAGACTTATTGTTCTCTTAGGATAGCAAGAAAAAAGAATTGTTATATATCCAATATCTGATGGCAATTGTTAGATACCACTGTCTTCAACACAGGTGGTGAGTGACATGCTTACTGTATCTGATTTATGTTCAAATTTGTATTAGCAGAGCTAATTTGGTCCATAGTACATTACAAACAGATATAGGTAAAAAACTCAATAGAATTTTTCTGGAATATTTCCCTTTTAAGTAAGTATCAAATGACTTATCCTAGGCATCAGAAGTTGCAGAATAATTAACTATTTTCAAGAATTCTGGAAGTGACTATGTAAAACAAGGTGTAACCAGCTACCTTTTACTTTCTTGGGAGACTGACGAAAAAACAATTTAAATTTTAGAATGGGATGTTAACTTTTTCTCATCAACATTTCACGGTAGAGGACAAGTGTTTGAGAAAGGTACAGAAAGGACTCAGCCATACAAAGCAAGCAGCCTAGGACCATGTGAAGTTTTCAGGACTCACAAGTTTTGCGGGTCATAGAAACCCACTGGTCTCTAACTAGAAAGCTTCTTGGGGCCTGCCTATACTGTGGTTTGGAGAGTCTTACCAGCTCAGGCATTTCCAAGTGGGGATGCATTATCAAACCCAAACCATGGTGGTCCACCCAGAAACATTATTCACCAACTCCCCCATCTGTCTCACCCTCTGCTGAACACTGGCTGACCACTTGGGGTAAGGAAAACAGGAAGACTGAAATAAGATCTCCCATTAGCAGCTATTAGGAGCTCCACATTCATAGCTCAGCAGCCACTAAAATAGATTTTTCATTAATTTCCTGAGAAGTCTTGTGGAACACAAGATAAAGAGCAGTGTTTTGGCTACCTTTTCCACAGATGGCATAAATAATTTCCTTTGGCCTCTGAGCGTCAGAGTTGGAAATGGAAACAATGATCTCCTAGTCCAGGTCGGTAACATGAGCTCAGGTGGCGCCTGGGAATTAGCACTTGAAGAGGGTGACTACGGAGTAGGTCTCAGGGATGGAACAAACTAACTGATACGGGTATCGGCATGGAATGCAGTAAAGTAGATTGTCCTTTATTCTTTCACATTTCATTTTGCTTCACTTCATCAGTTCTTTGGCATCCCATCTTTGATTACAATAGAGGGATCTTCAATCATACAAAAAGAAGGATCCTGCATTTTTTATTAGCCTGGGGATATTAAGGACTGCTTTTGGCCCTCATAATTCCAGGTTGGCTAACATTGATCATGGCCATTTCTTGATCATTCCGGTCAAAATAGAAATGAAAGAGGCTAAAGAGCGGTTATATAGCCAATGCCTGATGATGAATATAGGAATACTGTGGGGAAAGTGTGGGAGGGGGGTTGTTTCAGGGAAAGAGACTGTCTTTTGATATGATTGACACACAAAAAAGATTGTTAAAAAATAAAAGAACTGAGTATTAAAAGCCAATATAGTTAATAATTTTCAGGTCTAATCCAATTCAAGTTTTCTAATTTGCTTATAATAATTCATATTATCCAGGTAATTAATATTAACCAGAAACACCACAGTTTCCTCCTCTCTGTCCTTCTCCCTCTCCTCTCTCTTTGACACACACACACACACACACACACACACACACACACACACACACACACATACTCTACATGTAGTATATTAAAATGGAAACCAAAAGAGCACTGAGTTTGTAGACAGTACAGTACTTGTAATTCTTCTACCTGAGAGGCAGGAAAGCTCAGATTGTGTGAGGGGACTCGTTCTGGCTCCCAGAAAGTGTGTCGTTCAGCTCTCAAAATGCATGAGCTAAGGTACACTTAGACTCTTATCCGAAGTCTGCCGAGAAAAGAGGAATGAGACTTTCCCTAAAGGTTTTCCTAAACCAGTCAGACTTGCTTCTTTTGATCCCGTCGTATAAGACAGTAAGAGAAATTCAGTCTTGGGAATTACTATTTTAAACAAAGGCCAGAAACAGTGGTATCTATTTTTAAAGCCTCTTCATTCCTCTCGAGTAACCAAGTACAAGGTTATTTGAATTCTGTGTCCAGTAGATGCAGCTGACTTGATCCCCGCAGTTCGGTAGCCCACCCCTCATACCTGATCTCTCTGGTGCTAAGTATATACAGCATTTCCCTTCCTTTTCACACAGTCTCTGCTTACAGCGTTCTGTGTGTCTGCAGCCTGTGCTGTGGCCTGTCTGAACTTATGGAAAATCGACGATCCTGAAAGAGCACTGTTGTAGTTAAGCTTCCCTGATGGCACTTTTTAAAAACAGCAGTGGGAAAAAATGACAAGGCACCAGTCAGATGTGATTTTTGGCAGACACTTCACTCAAGCTGCTCAGGGTCTCCCCAGAAATTATAGAACCTCAAAGGTGTTCAAGGTACGGTAAATAAAGCAAGACACAATTACTTTCATGTTCATCCTACTGACTCAGTTCTCTTTGCAAGTTTTTAGTAACATGGATTTCCATCTAAGTGAAAGGTCAGCTTTGAAGTGTAGTTACTTACAGGAAATGAAGCAGAAAGTGGGCTTCCACACATTTTGAAAGTCTGCATTATTCAGGAGAAAATTAACTGGGTCATTAGTCAAAAGAAAAACAAATGCCTACCTTCTTATACTAAATAAATACCTTCCATACCAGAAGTAGGCTGAAACCCTGAGATTTGAAATTCACTAAGATCTGTTTTCCCTAAAGTTGCATGAGAAAGCAGTAAATAAACAAGTGTAAATTAAGGTTCTAAGTAAATATGTAGCAGTTGTGGTTTGGGGAGAGATGGGGAAGCCTGCCAAGATGAGATATGGTGGGGTTTTTTTTTCCAACATGGAATGCTAACTAGACATTTGTGATAACTACATAATCAACAACATCTTTAAATATTTAATTTCTTGTCAGTTGTCTTCAAAATTTTCTTCAACTTATGTTTATGTAAGTGTGTATGTATTACATATATATATATAACTGGATCTGTCAGAAGGAAGTGGCAAATTAAAGCAATTATGTGGCTTATTCTGCAGGGAAAAAAGAGGAAGAGGAGAAACCTTGTGGTGAGGAAAAGGGATAGTTGGAAAATTGTAGCTTAGCCTATAGACTTATATTCAGATATAGCTTGGAACTTCCTTCAATGTCTGTAAGTCTTGGACTCCTTCCTACTATAGGTCAGAAAATTAATTCCTTAATTTGTTTAATGGCCACATAAAAGTGAGCTCCCTGGCACCTTAGTGGAGAACTACTTGTTTCCATGTAGATCCTCAATGGGTTTAGTTGCCAAAGTTTAGTTCAACAGTAATTTAGTTCGGCAAATACCTGCTGAGTGCCTGTCGTGTCCCAGACCCTTAGACAGGTGCATGGGGTCTACAGTTCTTTTCAGTATAACCTATGAGGTATTTTTTCATTTTAAAAATGATCCCCTGGTCTGATGCCCAAAGTAATAACAGAAAGGTAAAATGCAGTACAGGACATCTGGCTTAGACATTCAATTGCTTGACACTAGGGTATACTCAGATCAGAAGAGCATGGTGGGATTGATTTGTCCGAGAGACCATAAAAGGTGATTCTAGGAGGTCGTGTGCCAGAAGAAAGCCAGAAAATGTCCCTATGGTGACTGAACACTCCAACATTAGGATCAGAAAGACTCGGGTTACAAGTCATTCATCCTTCATCCCATCCCCTGGCCCCAGCTCTGTACACCACAGAAGGAAAACTGTATTGTTTAGAAGGTGGGCGCTCTGATTCAGACATGCATATCCATATCAGGAATTAAGAGCGCCACCCTGAACAGTGAACCAGAAGAATCACTCCTCTAGAGAAGAACATGTCAAGTTTCATTTAGGAAATAAAGCTACCCACCTTATAAGAAAAGCTTATCTTTAAGTACTCAGTTACCTTTCTATCCCCAGCACAAAAATACCATAAAATCATTGCCGTAGTTTAAAGAAATGAAAGACCTGGATTAGAACCTCACTTCTGCCACCTACTAGCTGAGTGAACTTGGGAAAATTATTTAACATCTCTAAGTAACATGTTCCTCCTCTCCTCTATAAAGGTGTAATAATAAGACCTAACTCACAGGAGTGGTGTGGAGATAAAATGAAATCATCTATACAGATTTTTGGTGTAATATCTGGCATTGGGTAAATGTTCAGTAATGCCAGCTGTTATTATCATCCCTGCTTCTGCTATAGCCAGGCAACCTTATGAGCTGCAGACGCTATGAATCTAATGCCCTGTACATGCCTGAAACTCAGCTTTTAGAAGGAACCCTTGCTGTTTATTCTAATACATGATATAGTGGCAAATAAGGAAATAGCAGTCAGTGTTATTTGTGACTTTCCATGGTAACCACTTCTATTTACCTCTCTTAGCTGGAGGAAATAAAGGCAGTATCAGATGGATTAGTTGGAACATGCCTTTTACTTTTACCACAAAGTGGTAAGTAAGAATAGGGATTATTATTACAAAATTTCTGTGTATCAGGTAGTTGGAAATGTCAAATAGAATTTGGGTGGAAGAAGGATAAATTAATTCATATACAGCAAAACATTGTGGACTCATTTTTTATTTCAATGTAATATTTGGACAAGAGTTTGGCTGATTTAAAATGTATAAGGAGCATGATCTTCTAAGCAAATAAATAAACCCAGAACCTCAGAGTACTTGGAGCCTTTCACTTGGTAGGGGAGAAAGATAGCAGATAAATTAATTAATAAATAAAGCATTTGCAGTTTGTAATAGGGGCTATAAAAGAAACAAATAGGGTCCTGTGTACGGCCACTTACTAGCTCAGTGATCTTGAGTAAGGCACAGATTCACAGAATATTAAAATTTAGAGGCATCTTAAAGGAGATCCATTACAGAAACTTTATGAACTATAAAGTGCAAAATAAACACAAAGAATAATTATCAGCAATATCTAATTATAAACCATTCTTACCTGGTAATATAAGTGGCCTTTAAAGACTTATGTTAAACACTCTCATTCTTCATTTGAAGTACCTTCTATTCCTTAAAAACATAAAACTCATTCCATTAGATATTCTATATTTAAATATTTTCTCAATTTTAAACTGGTTTTCTGCCAAGTGGACTGACTACAGAAGGCTAAATGTTCACATAGTTCTTTAATAGGGAAAAGAATGGAAATGTGTAATGACTATAGAGGCTATACCACTCATATGTATGGAGACATGCAAATGGTTGGAAAATGTCAGATCTAGGTGCTTTTGAAGCTTTAAAATCAGTAAGAAAATCATAATAATGACAATAAGAAAATGTGATAAATATTTTACTTTTCAAATGTATGTGTTTTTTCCCAGATGGCATTCAATAAAAACTGAGATCAGAATAGGGAACTCTAGAAAACTGGGACAGGAATTTTTTTTTATATTACTATAACAATTCCTTGTAATGGTCCTTTTGTAATTTTTTCATATGCTCAATATTGAAATTGAAAGTATTTTCACTTGACAAGAAACAGTCCATTAAATATCATATAAATTAATATCCTCACCTCTTTTTCATTTAAAATTCTGAGTGTAATGTCATATTCACAGAGCTTAAATTAATATCTGTGAAATGCTTTAAGTACCTTGTATGAAAGTTATCAAGAAACATCTTTATTCGGGAGAGTCCACTTGAGGTTGTTTTGTCTTACAAGTCTTATATCTCGCATACCTCCTGGCACGGTATCATACATATAGAAAGCAATTATATATATTACTGAATGATATGTAACACTTAAGTGGTCATATTTCAATTTTTAACTCTAATGTATTTCCCACAAGCATAGCAGAGCAATATCTTGGGCATGATCATCATATTCCAGGACTTAATTGTAAATTTATCAGGCTTTCAGAAATGGCTCACACTACCAAACACAGTGACTGATGTGTAAGTCCCAGTATCGGTTTGGAACTTTACAATGAGAACTGTAACAAGTGGCAGCCCAGAACACCCAAATGCGCTGCCGAATTCATCCTTCATCCTTAGAGCGGAGACAAAATTAAAAGGCAAGTTGCTTGTCAGATATGGAATCAGAGCCACAGTATTTGGTAAGAACATGGCCAAGGCTCTTGTCAGAAAGCTAGGAGCATGCCTTATCTATCTCTACTATAGGTTTATTTTCAGAATGGCTGAGACTGCTATCTATGGCTAATGCTGAGACATACTAGCAGATCACTATTCCTTGAGGTCCCCTTTTTTGCTGTTTTCATGCTATCATTTACACATTATTTCTTCAAAATGGGTAAAATCAAATGGTTATGCTATAGTTTTATATGTGCAAAAATAACTATACTTTCCTGCTTATACTTGATCTCTGAGATTGAAATGTGGTTGATTCTGAAATAGACTCACCAGGGCACACAGTATTAACAAACTATTTGTCTATCTTGGTTCACCTCTGAACCTTTAGCACCTTGCAGAAGGCTTGTCACAGAATAGGTCCTCAATTAGTATTTGTCGATGAAATGAATGATTGGGTAAGTTTCTATTAAAAATGCCTGACCTCATTCTGAATATTCATTTTTTCCTAATTTTCTGCTTAGAGGCTAACTTCTTGGAGGTCCTTTTCTGCAAGTGATATGGTTGAGAGCAAAGTATGTGTATGTGCATGCTATTAACTGTGTATTCTATTCCTTTGCCAGATATGTGATCCTGACCTACCAGGAAGCATATAGCCTATTGGTTTTTACTATATTTTTAAAATTGTGCAACCATCACCACTGTCTAATTCCAGGACATTTTTATTAGCCTATAAAGAAACCCCGTGCCCACTAGAAGTCACTCCCTATCTCCCCCTTTCTCTAGATTCTTACAACCACTAATCTACTTTTTGTCTCTATGAACTTGCCTATTCTGGGCATTTCATATAAATGGAATCACAAATATGTAGTTTATCTTGGAGAGTGTTCCATGTGCACTTGAGAAAAATAGGTATTCTGGTTTTGTTGTGTGCAGTGTTGCACATTTAGTTGGTTTACAGTGTTGATCAAATCTTCTCTTCTCCTGTTGATCTCTGTCTAGTTACTCTATCCATTGTTGGAAATAGGATATTTAAGTCTCTATTATTGTTTAGAAGTATTTAATAAATACGTCTAACATCAAAAAATAGTGTTTTAAGTGATCCTAGATGATTGGTGCAAAATAATATTTTTCTTCTGTCAGTTTTGCCTTTGTGTGTTTTGAGACTGTTTTTAGGTGCATATATGTTTAAAATTGTTATGTCTTCTAGACAGATTAACCTTTTTATTGTTCTTTGCCTTTATACTGTTCTTTTTCTCTGCTGATTCTGCTCACTCCCACTTTTGTATGTATACATCTCTGTTCCGGGATTTTGTTTTTGTCTTTCTCCTCCTAATTAAAGAGATCATTCAATCTTTGTGTCCATTCCTTGCCTAGTATGGTAGGTATTTAATAAATACTTCTAACATAAAAAAAAAGTGTTTTGAGTGATCCTAGATGATTGGTGCAAAATAATGAGTAGAAGTTGCACGAAAGTGTATTTTAAAGAACCTTAAGATATTTTTTTCCTTGTAAAGAAATCTCAAGCCTTGAATGTGGGGATAGCAGATGTTCTAACTACAGCAAATATTCTTAAATGCAACTAAAATCCAAGTTATAGATCTTACTTCATCTTTCATGTCCCTGGATTGGATCCTTTTTCCAAGATTAAAACTGTAAGCCATGGTACATATCTTGGCTTGGCAAACTCAGAGCATTTTGGAATCTTCTTACTTTTCTTTCTCTAACTTCTTGCCAGCTGGAAGATCTGATGAAGCATGAGAGGGAAAGCTGTTGAGTGAGGAAGGAGTGAAAAAATGTCACATATCCCTCTTGGGTTTCTGACCCATGTTATGGTATCATCAGAACAATGACATTCTGCTGGAGGTCCCCTTGAAGGAAAATCTGATTTAGTGATGTAGGTGGCTCCTCTGGTTTAACTTTCTGCACGAGAGTCCCTGCATGGGAGAACTGGCAGCCAGCCTTCTCCTGTTTGGAGTCCAAGTGCCAAACATACACATGCATACACACAGGCACAGAGTAAATGCTGGGAAAAAAGTCTTCAAATCAGGTAATAAAACTGCAGTGTTGTACAGGCTTGTATCTCCTATAGCAATAGAACATTTTGTCTGCCCATTAGTTTGCTCAGTTAGGATTTTAGAGTCAATGTAAACTATATAGGGTATCGTGAGCTTGGGGTAATCGTTTTGTACTCCTCACCTCTGAAGTAATTTTTCCATCACACCTGGTAGTTCTTAGCCTTGGCTAAACGTTAGAACCATCTGGGCAGCTTTAAAAATTGCCGATAGCCAAGTCCTACACCCAAATATCTTGGTTTAGTTTGTCTGGAAGGCAATACAAGGGTTAGGATTTTCAAAAGTTCCCCCAGGTGATTCTAACATTCAACCAAGAATGCAGACTAGTGACCTAGGGCAGTGGTTCTCAAAATGTAGACCAGCGTTGGCATCACCTGGAAACTTGTTAGAAAAGCAAACTCTGAGACCCCCCATCCAAGAAATATGAAATCAGAAACTTTGGGGATGGAGCCCAGCACACAGTGTTTTTAAAAGCCCCACAGATGATTTTGATGTCCTCGAACATTTCAGAACCACTGGTCTAGAATGAAGAGACCTGTCTTTACTTATTTTAAGAATATTATTTTTAAAGTCAATTTAGTGTGTGGAGGTGTCCATTTTACAGGCTGGTATAGAGTAATATAAATCTCTAATTTTAACATACTGGTTGCCCTATCCATAACTTTTCCCAACCATGATGACTGATAAATATTCAATTAATACTATCTACTGTACTTGTACCCTGTAGATGGTTAATCTGGGTAATGTATAGCACGTCACTCCAACCCACCAAAAAATTTTAAAACTGTCCTAAAAAACGGAATATAACATGAAATGTCAGCCTGTGCCATACTAGGAGGCTCCATGTTTTACATAAATAATAACTTTGGACCTCACACCTACTCTAGATATTTTTCATCAGTGTCACACGCAGGTGAAATTCTGGTTTGCCTGGAGCTGATTTATTTTCAATTTGTGCTTCATCCATTGTTAAAGAGTAAAGATCAGTCAAGTGCTATTTGGCCCTGGGATGAAGGCTTCTCATTAACTCAACATTTGAGTTATTTACTTGTTTATTATTTGTCTCCTGGTTGGATGCTGTGTGGTAACTGTAACTTGCAAGTACAATCCTACAAAAGGTGTTGGAGAGGCCTGTGAGTACCAGGCCCGTGGGTCTAGCGGATGGGAAGCTGTGTAAATCTTAGTGTCAGCCAACTCTTAACACCTCTGGGAGCAGGACAGAGCCTGTGTGTGTCAAGCAGGAATTTGGTGTGACAGCACTTGATGTATCTGATGATTCTGATAAACAAATGATAAATGAACCGGGGCCTTCTACTCCAAAGATGGTCAATGAGCCAACAGCACTGATATCACCTGGAAGCTAGAAACACAGACTCTCAGGCTCTCCACACACCTAATGAAGCAGACTCTGCAGGTTAACAAGATTTCCAGCTTACTTGTACGCACATTAGGTTTGGGAAGCTCTGAACTAAAGGTAATTTCATGTAACAGTGTCTATTTTCCTCTTCTTGGTCTGCGGGAGTGGAATGTGCTACTTACAAAGCAAGCAGCCTGTACTTCTCTCCATTCTGATGTTTCCAGTGGAAACAGTAGGGTCACTAGGATGGGAAGTCAGGAGAAATAGCTGACCAAGAAAGGAAGTTTAAGCTGAACAAAGGTTTGGTTCATTTTTATAGCCCCTAGAGGAAGAACAATAATCTACAGAAGCTGTTAATGATGGGCTGGATTCGAAGGCAGTAACCTGTGCCAAAATCCAAATGTGTTTTTACTCTAAACTTCCCTCCAGATGTCCAGTTATATTGCTGAATTTCCAGCTGGTTAGAATCCCACAGAAAAGGCTGGTCACTAAAATATACTTAAAACATATCCATATTAACCTTATTTTCAATATCTTCTGCTCTTTTAATAATTTCATGAACTTCCATTAGGCCACAGATTATTTGGTGCTGATTGAAAATGTCTAGTTGACCTTGATAGAGTGATTTTAGCAGAGATTGTGCTCTGTTTCACAGCTCACACAGGTAACTATGGCAACTCTCCACTTCAGTTATGAACATGTCATACAAATCCTAAGTGAAAACAGCTTCAGCCTATCAGTCCTCTTTAATAAGTAATCCAATAATAGTGGACCATCAACCCAGAGAAAAGGCTTTCTCTTCACTGAGCAATTATTGAAATGGCACCAAGCAGGGAAAGCTATAGTTTTAACGTATCGGCCAACCTGTTGGCTTGATTTCCCTGTGTGCTGTTCAACAGATCACCCATACACTTTCATGTCAAGGGAGAGAAATCAGGGATAACTGCTCAGGTAACCACCCATACTCTGGTCCTTTCAGGCTGAAGTTTGCAAAGGGTTTCCAGAAGCAGTGGGTGTGACTTCCCTAATTTGCAGATGGAAACACTGAACTACCAAGCGATCAGGAGACTGTTCTGTGGCAGCCTGTAGGAATCATGCCTGAAACGAGTGCACCGACCTTACTTACAAGCCTTTTTCTTTTATCCACCCTTTGCTTCCCCATGTCCTTACCCACATGCACTGTCACTAAGCTCAGGGTCTGCTCAGAAACACTCAGTGGCTCCCCACTGCCTGTAGTACCATGTCTGCATGGCATTCAAGGTATGGTCAGTCCTCTGCCTACCTCATCCCATGGTAGGGGTCCCAGCGACCACACAGCCATAATCCAGTCTCACTGATTCCCCAGTATGTCCAGCACTTTTATCCTTTATGGTTTTGCTATGTCCATCCATACCCTGAGCTGTCCTTAATCTCTTCATCTCCCATACTGGAATCCTTCAGGCTCAGCTCAAATGATCTCTTTCCTGGGAAGTTCTTCCTAATCATCTTAGTCCAAGTCAGGTGCTTCCCCTGTACTCCAGGAACATTTGGTTTATGCCTCTTTTGTAGCATTGACTATGCGCTGACTCACAGTACAGTGAGACTGTAAGCCCCCTAAGGGTAGGGACCATGTCTGTGTTGCATTGTTCACAGCTACATCTCCAGGGCCGAGCACAGGCCCAGCACATGAGAGCAGCGCCATCAATATTCACTGAGTTACTGAGTATGTAAATTTGGTTTATTTCGTGTTCCAGACAATCTGAAATTATTGTTTTCCTCTCCACTTTCAAAGTGCTTCCTGTTCTTCAAGGTCTAACTCAAGCACAGTATCTATCAGATGCCTGCTCCAGATTGTCTAAAATAACATCTCCCCCACAACCCCAGGACAGTATATGCTTTCTCTTCTCCTTTAGCTGCTGTCGTTTTCTCTCACGAACTCTTACCTTTCTGTTTCCACACAGCTTATCTTGTCAACTAGACCCTAAGTTCCTGGTGACCAGGGATCGCATCCACTCTCCCTCAGACCTCTTAGCATAACACCTTGCTCCTCATAGATGCTTACTGCATAGTTAGTATTCATGAGTCAGCCCACCAGCAAAAGGTATTACTGCCACAGGAAGGCTTTTTCCTGTTGTCCCAAGAAAGGCCCCTTTCCCACTCTAACCCTGCCCATTGGTGCGGTTACAACTAGAACCTGTGCCCTTCGCTTCCCAGCAGGTAAGCATCCTTTCAAGAATGCTTTGATCCCTTTTTTTTTTTCTTCAGCCTCATGGCCAGACTCTCATTATTGCCTGGCCTAACACAGTACAACAAAAAAAGCCATTCTGGAGTCTGCCGAGGAAAGGGAAGAGGAGATGATGAAGGGCCTCATTTTATGCTTCTTTCACTGAAGGACCTTTACTCATCGCCTTTCACTTCACCATTAGTAACATGTCAAGGGCTGCTGGGGGCATAAATAACACAAACTGCTCGTGACACAGAGAATAGGCAGTACTGATTCATTTAGGATTTCATAATGTCTATGCCAACATAGCACACTGTGGAACCTGCCTCTCAGTGCCCCATCTGCAGCCCGGACCCTGGACAGACGGGGTGCACAGATGTGAGGGCTTTCTTTTGTAAAGTGAGCGTGACTCCAGTTGGGGTCTAAGCCTGCTGCCACCAGCAACCACGCACCATGCTAGAAGTGTCACTCAGAGCCACCCCGCACCTTCTGCTAACAACTCCCTAGAGGCTGAGTTGTAGAGGTGGGAAGAAGTGTATCAGTACCATCTCTGCGCAGTGTGGCTTGGGGACCTCACAGCCTAGAGGTCACCCTGTGCCAGGCAAAGGGCCTTTGCTGGAAGAGCCATAAATAGTCTCTGTGCAGTGTCTATCTCTTCTCCTCTTATTTATTTGCTTCCCTGCCTCCACCCCTTGGAATCTGTATAAATAATGAACTTTTCAGGTCATTCAGGGGCAACTCATTAAACCCCCTTAGAAAAAGCCAGCAGAGCCATTTCTTCCTAAGTGGTGGCTTAAAGGCCACAGCAGATAATGTTTTATCAAGAGGCAATAATAAAGTAATAAAATGGGGCATATATGATAGGTAATAAAGGGTCCAAAGTATGGGACAAGTTGCCAGTTAGAGTGGCCACCACCCGTTCTTACCAGTGGATGACAGAGGAGGAAACCAAGAAGCAAATGCAGCTCAGGATTGAGAACATCTGGAGAAAGCCACATCTGCACTCAGGACACACAGCTTCTTCCAGCAAAGCACGCAAGGCGTAGTGCTTGAGTTCTTGTTCCACATTTACTCCTCGAAGGCTTTCAGTGATCTGTGAGCCTCCTTCCTGCCCCATCTCGTGGGCTCTTGCACACTTGTGTTTGACTTGCCATAGAATCAGAGCAATGAAGATTTCCTTTTGAATGTTCTTCCCCATGGATTATCTCAGTAAATATTTAAATCAACCATTCAAATTAGGTAAAGTAGATGTTACGATGGACATTTTACAGATGAGCAACCTGGGGCTGATTTGCTAAAAGACAGTAATAAAGTCAGGATTGGGGCTCTTCCCGTTCTCCTTCTCAGGTGGCTTTTCCACCATCCTGCCCAGGAGTAGCACTGTGCTGCTGTCTTGCACACCGCTCCTGCCATCCCAGCTGGGAGTGCTCGCGGGCAGGGACAGGTCTTCATGCCGGCTCCCCGCGCAGTCCACAGCACAGAGGAGAACTGCTGTGAAAGTGGGGAGGCCAGATGCACGCCCTCTGGGATGCTGGCAGAAACAGACCCTCAAGGGCAGAGGAAGGGCCCAAAGAATTGGGGCAGTCACTTGTGAATCATGTTGCCTCCTGGAGGTACTCCTCCTCTCTGCCTGTGGGGCCTGCACCATTCTCCCTCCCCTCCATCTCCACGTGCTGGTCCCCAGCTGAGGCAGTCCTCCTGTTCGTAAAGGCTACCGTGGCTGCTTCCTGCCTTATTTGCCACCCCAGCACCTGGTGGCTCCAGAGAAAGCTGTGAGTAACTGTTATAAGGCTTATCTTTGAGCTGAATCTAAAAATGTCACATCTGAATTCATCTTCCCTCCATAGGACAGAAGTACCCTGGCATATCTGGGGACACTACATGGAACCAAAATTCCACGTGCATGGGGACTATTAAACAAGTCCAGGGCAAATGGTAAATTGGCAGCCTCTTCATTCAGTAAACATTACTGAGCCAAACACTGTATGAAGTGCTGAGGACACATGGAACAACCAGCTTAGCTCCCTGACCCAGAGGAGCCAGCCAAGTGTAGAGATGGGCAGAGGTGTGTGGTTGCCGGGAAAAAGACTTGAAGTGTCTCTCAGGCACACCTCACCCAGGTAAATTCTGGTGACACCTGTTGGAGATCTGTCGTTCCTGTCTTCAGGGGGCTGCTTAGGAACTGGTAACAACTGCAATCAATGGCGTGGATGAGTGAGAATCGAGAGGGAATGCTCAGCACAGCGAGGACAGTAGTAGATCATGAGAGAAACAGACATGATATCTCACCATCTGGAACCTCAACTCTTCCTTGAGTGTCTGGTGCACAAGTGTATCCAAGAATAGGAGCCTAGACCCCGGCCCTAAATGGCTCTGAATGGGTGGCTTCAGACCACCCCTGGGTCATCTCAGGCACCTGCAGTGGGATGGCATCATTTAGAAGTTCTTGGTCGTCGTGCCCATCGGGCAACTAGGTATTAGACCCCCTGTTCCAGCACCAACCCCATAAAGGGCATTCAGTATGCATAATACAGGTTTGCAGCTTATGTTTCTTCTGCCCTGGCCATGATCATGGCTCACATTTCACTTACATGGGGCTTTCTGCTTACGAGCCTGGGCACGTGAAGAATGGGATAATTGATCTTTTCCCTTCTGGCTGGAATCTGTGGTTGCATTCCCTCTAAACCACACAG
This sequence comes from Smutsia gigantea, assembly GCA_032199065.1. Lineage (NCBI taxonomy): Eukaryota > Metazoa > Chordata > Mammalia > Pholidota > Manidae > Smutsia > Smutsia gigantea. The sequence goes on from JAVSCE010021138.1 coordinate 82,764, forward strand.
AATCCCAATTTGCTGCCTGGGGCTCTACAGGGTCCTCTGTGAGGCATAAAAGCCTACAGGTGTGATGGCTTACCGCAGCCATGGAGATAGAATTTCTTATGACTGAATGGCTTATATTTTCTTTGAAAAAAAAAACAACACAAAATACCTCATACACACACGCACCAGCCTGAAAGGTTTGCCTTGATGTCTTCTGTAACTCCCTCCTCTGTCTGGCTCTCTTCCCCTCCCTTCTTGGCCGCTCCCCCAGGCCCCGCACAGCAGGACCCTGAAGTGGCCTGGAGGACAAGCAACATGTGGGGAAGGGAGAAGAGTTCTGAGCAGCCCTGGGAGGGAACCACCCCTGCAGGTTTTCTACCCTTTAATAGGGAATCATGACTTAGAAATCCAGAGAGATTATATGCAAGTCAGGAGGCTAAGCATAGCTGTATCTGCATGTCTGGGGGAATGTCTGGTTGATCTCTGCTGTCATCCTGGGGCAACACCACCAGGTCAGTTATGAGGACAGTTGAAATCATTGCAGACAGGAATATGGACTGGACACAAAATTAAGAGTGCTTCATTTCCCATGTCTTCCTTTGCATTCTTCTCTCTGTTCTTTATGTTGCCAAAAAGAATGCCTTACTGCAGTGACGTGAAGGTTGCCGAGGGACTAATCCATTAATCACAACAATTATATGTTAATGCTGGATGAGTTCATTATGATTCAGGACGAATGGTGTGAGAAGCTGAAACTGAGATTTGAAGTAAGGTAAAAGACTAATATGTTCTTCTTTGGAACGTGTTTATTGATGGTTTATGCACACTGCACCAAAGGACATGTCTGCTAAATGCTTTTTCCATCAGCTAACAATACACACTAGACAAACAGAAGGCTTTCCTTCCTGGTAACAGGGATCACGTCCACGTGTGTTAATGGCCTCCACAGCAAGCAGTTCAGTTCATAATTGAACAATGGTTGACCATCGTCTACATATCAGTGGAAACACACTGCAATGAATATTCCTCATAGCCCTGGAAATTTGTTCATTTCTAAGATCTGAGACCAGTGATACTCCCTTCTTTTCACAATAGAGGTAATTGTCCTGTGATCTGGGAGCTTCCGGGGAAGCCAGCCTGTCCCAGGGCAAGTGTGAGGACTTGGATTCTCTGCAGGCCAGTGTAGAAGAGTGGGGCCTCTGCTGGGTCCAGTTGAAATAGATGGCTTCAGGAATGTTTCTTGCTCTCTCTCCTTCCAGAAACAGGTGTGAGACTTGGGTTAGCATCCAAATTGTCCTTCACTCCCTCCCGACGCTGGCCTTCTTCAGAGGAGTACTTATTAATTAGTGATGAATCTAGCTACCTGCCTGGGGGACTTCTGTTTGCCGCATTTCCCCATTTTGAAGATACAAAATCACAGCACCTGCCTCAGAATTACTGAGGAAAGCAAGACACTATCCCTTGAGCAATTCAGAAGAACTGAGTAACTTGGGATCCTTGTACTTTGTTTAACTTCATTCAGTTCCTCCTGTAGTCTCTGAGGGTCCCAATACTCTAGGTCAGTGATTTCCGAACCTCACTGATCATCATAATCACCCAGGGACCCTTTTAAGAATACAATTCTTGGGCCCCACGAGGCTGAGATCCTAGCTCGGAAGGTCAGAGACAGGAGGAGGAGGAGGACAAAGACAAGGAGAAAAAAGGAGGAGACATAAGCAGCTGATAATTGCTCACCTGGGCATCTTGCCTCTATAGCCCTACAAAAGCGTGATTTATTTTTTATTATTCATTGCAAAGAGTTAATGATATAATTATCCAAAGGCAATTAGATGCAGAGTGGAAGCAAGGTACTTAAGGGGCTAGGAGACTAGTTGATAGAAGAGGAGAATGGAGGAGTGTATCCAAACCTGAGCTTCCCGTTCAAATCTGAGCATGGGGAGAGGCCTCTGCAGGGGCCCTCAGGGGCAGCAACGGATCGTGCAATTTCTCTCTCACTTCCCAAAAAGACAGGCATGTACAGATCACTCCTGACCCTTCAGGTCCATGGTGGCCATTGGGCCACCATCTCAGCCCCTATGGCTCTCTCAGCTGTTGCATTCTCATAGCTTGAGAGTATGACTTTTCCAACAAAGGTTTATTGAGCACTTACTATTTTCTAGTCACTGTTGTGGGCATGAGGGACTCAGTGGTGAACTAATTCAGGGCCTGTGTCCTTTCATGGAGCTTGCTTTCAGGTGGGAGAAGAGATACAAAAACTACTACTCAAATGAATAAAATAATTACCAGTTATAATAAGTGGTTTAAAGAAAACAAGGTGGTGTGATAGAAAAGAGAGTGTGTGGGGAAGAAAGAGTAATTAGAGGAAATATGGTAGCTCCCGGAAAGACAGAGCCAGGTGGTAGTTAGAGCCTGGCCTAGAAGAAGACGCTTGGGTTCTAGCCCCACCTCTGAGAACAGGGATGTGTGACAACTTCAGTATGTTATCAAACCATGCCTGCATCAGTTTCATATTGCTGCTGTACAAATTCCACAAACTTGGTGGCTTGAAATTTAAAACACAGATTGATCACATTGTAGTTCTGAAAGTCAGAAGTCTCGGTCTCACGGGGCTAAAGTCATTGTGCTACCCACGCTGCTTCCTTCTGGAGGCTCTAGGTGCAAATCTGTCCCCTGCTCTTTCCAGCTTCTACAGGCTGCCAGCATTTCTCAGCTCATGGTTCCCTCCCATCTTCAGAGCCAGCAGTGCAATGCCTTCACACCTCACTCTCATTCTCCTGCGTCCCACTTTAACTTCTAAGGACCATTCTGATTACATTGAGTCCACCTGGATAACCCATGATAATCTCCCATCTCAAGATCTTTAATCACACCTACAGTGTCCCTTTTACCATGCAAGGTAACACATCCAAAGGTCTTAGGGATTAGAATGTGGACATCTCTAGGGGACTATATCGTTCGCTCTACCACAGTGCTGCACCCAACTTTCTCCCTCTGTCTAAGAATAGTATTACTTTCTTGACCCATCTTATAGGGTTGTTGTAAAAATCAAACATGGTAATGGGCAGAGAAGTGGTTTTACAAGTTGCAAGAAACAATAGAGTTATAAAAAGTTCTATAATTATTTTAATATGGAAAAACTATAGGAGGGTTCAGAGAAAAAGCAAAATGATGGGATGAAACAATGCGGGGAAAAGGTACTAAAAGGAAAAATTAGAGGAGAGTGTGTTTACCTTGGAGGAAACAAATCAAAAAGGTAACACTTTTTGTTATCTTTGATCATGTAGAGACATATGATGAGGTGCTCCTCAGAAATAATCATTCCTCTAAAGAGCAAACAAGGCAGATTTTCCTCTATCACTTCTTGACTTGTTTTGTTTCTTCACACCTTCAAGACTTAAATCAGACCTGGAAGGACTCCATGATTGTGAGTCCATCTGTCCATGTTGTTTACTTTTAGTCTTTTGCATGTCTTTCTCCATTGAAAAAACATATATTAAAAACTTATTCTATTTGGGTGCTCTGCTAGGCTCTAGAAATTTAAAAGATGAAAAGACAGTGTTTGCCCTCAGTGAGTTTATAGCTTAGTCTGCTCTCCTGAATTCCTATCACTACTTACTTTGAGTTAGAATTATTTGTGTGTGTGCTTGCCTCTTCTACTAGAAGATGAACTCCCTGGACACAGGAATCATATATAACTCAGCTTTGTGTCTGCTGTAGCACAGGCCTGATGACTTACCATTGTAGTTTTGACAGATGATGGTTAAATTAGAGAGAGGGCATTTTCTTAGCCATCAACATTATTTCTTGCCAAATGAGGGAGGTTGTGGAAGTCTTTGATCTGTACATACTTAAGAAAAGACTAGAAGTCTCTCTGGGATTGCTTGGAGTCACTCGTTACAAGACAGGGCCCTGGACCAAATCATTTCTTAGGTTCTTTCCAGACTTATTATTACACCTTCTATTGTCCCTTGGTTACATGAGTTTATTCGTTGTTGGTTAAATATGATTTTCAAGTATTTGCTCATTGGGGTGTGATGAGCTCTCAGAAGCTCATAGAATATCTTTGTTCTCAGACCCTTCTAGTCTAATTTAAGCAGAGGATGATGTATTGTGAAGGCAGTGATGGCATAAATGGTTTGGGGTTTTTTTTGCTTATTTGCCCATTTCGTTCTCAGTGCGGAACTCCAGAATTCACCCTCTGTGTAAGAGCTCTCTGTGAATGCTTCTGCGGCAGGTAGTGAGGCCACCAAGGGGTCCAAGCGCTTGCCGCCTTCTGAAGGCAACCCAACCATGGACAGACAAAGCTAGTCCTGTGCCCCTGCATTCTCCACTTTCTTATTTCGTTGACCTTCTCCCCACGTTTGCAGATCAAATGCTCTTTTGTTGGAATGACCTTCCCTTATATCTCCACTTACCTAAATTCCATCCATCTCAAATTATCTCTGTTTAGGCCCATAAAAAGAGGTTGGGCTTTAACCTTCTGGACCAATCCTATTTGTTCCAGTACCTAAACTAATGACTGTCAATTCGATTCACCATTTGTTTATTACTACTTATTAACTGCTTACTGACATCTTTGTCTTTATTCTTTTTTTAAAAATGCAACTTAGTTCTTGTCTTATCATTGTTATTTTAATGTGCTTTGTATTTTACATCTTATGGTTATCATAATAATATGATGCACTTAGCAGGTACTAAATGTATCCATTATTTAGTGATCCCTTGATGAACTGGAAGTTGAAATCCTCATTCTCTCTGCCACACATATGAATGAGTACAGTATTCCACTTAGGGGAGCACATTCAAGCTAGAGGAATCATTTGTTGATAAAAGCACTTTGGAAACCTGTTTCATTTTTCCACCTTCTTCCTCCCAATCCTACAGAGATTCTGAGAGCTCAGCTCCCTATGTCCCAGGGGCTGAACACCAGAAAGAAAGCTTAGCAGTCGAGCACAAAACCTGTCTCCAAATTACACACACAAGCCGGGACCTCCTCCTTGCCATGCTGTCAGACCACGGCAGGACACGAATCCAGGAAAAGGCACCTCGTGCTGCAGGCAGACTCTGTGGGTCCCCCTACATCACGGGGAGGCCCAGTGAATCAGAATCCTCAGTGTCCCAAGAAGCCCTTCTGCCTTTGGGTTAGAGGGTCTGAGTGGAATCTTTGTCATCTCTGGCCTGCCTTCCAAAAGGGTGGGACTCGAGGGAACCTCGAGTTCCCTTGATGAGAGCACCCAGTGGGACAGGGCCCGTGCAAATCTAAGTGTACAGTGTGAGTCTGACCAGCCATCAGCAGCCTGCAGAGCCCCAGGCAGAAGCACATCACCCACTCCTGCAGCGGCGTAAGGGAGGCACCGAAGCACTGTCCTGCCTCCAGCCGAGAAAGCCTGGGGCTTACAGGGGTTGGTGCCTCTGCCGCGCGGCCACATTGGAGTCCCCATGGGTACCTGGCTTCCCGGCCTCAGCCAGGTCAGAGGGAGAAGGCAAGTGTACCAGCCTTCAGGAGACCCCTCAGCCCCAGGGTCGGACCGGCATGGCTGGCTGAAGTAGCTCTGTGGGTTCATCAGGGCCTGGTTCCACGGGGCCTTGTGAAAATGCCGCTCCCAGAGCCAGTGGACTCAGGACCTGAAGGCTGGGTGTGCCCCACTTCTCAGTGGCGCCCCCAGACTCTGGAGCCGCCCTCCTCCCCGCCAGGCGTCTGCCGCCTGGGGCCTCGCGGCAGCCTTTCCTGACCATCCTGCTTAAGGCGCTCTCTTGTCCTGCTCCACCTGATACTCTGCAGAGCATTTTTTACCTTCTGACCTTTACTATTTACTCAGCCCTTGTTAGTCTCTCCCTCTAGACTCTGGCGAGTCCTTCAAGGTCCGCACTACGTAGTCTGCTTGTTCACGACCAAATCTCGTGTGTGTGGGACGGGAGCCGGACACATCGCTACTTAGTGTTTATTCAAAGACTATACTGACCAGACCCTGTGGGACGTAACAGAGGAGGCATATATTGGCCAATTCAATTAACTTAATTTAATTTCTGAGCCAAGATTACTTACTTGGAGGTGAGTAAGGTGAAAAAAAAAATTACCTTGTGCCCCCAGACGTTTAATGAGCCTCTGTGTGCCTCACCACCTCTTCTCTCGGTAGGAAATCCCCAGTCATGGCCTGTGCCGGCATGTGGACCTTCATGTCCTCTCCTGGTCTTCCTGATTCGGAACCTCAGGAGACACTTAACTCTGACAGCCTGGGGTCGCTAATGATGCCCCACATTCTCTGTCTCTACTTCGCTGGAGATCCTGGTCGCTGTGTTTTCAGTCCTAGCCAGGTCACTCCTTCCTGCCTCCACCCGCCCTCCGCCAAACTCTTATTCACTTCGCTGACTGAGGGGGCTGGAGTTATTGGCTATGTTCCACATTCCAGCTGGACTTAATCCTAGCCATGGTAGCTTAGCAGATGGGGCCTGAGCCCCCAAATCTGCCATTTAACCAGCTCTCTAGAGAGTCCAATAAGGGGAGAGACAGTCCAACTTCTCAGTATCACAATTCCCTTTCATGGAGGAGGCCGCTCTGTTTGGTGAAACTTAAGATGTTACTTCTTTATTTCCAAAAATATTTCGGGCTTTCCTATCCACACGGCCAATAGTAGAAATCAACAGGAGTTAGGGAGGGTGGAAGAGTGTGAGATCACAAGCTACAGAAGCCAGAACACTGAGAGTGGGAACTTGCAAAACCAGAGGTACTTGAGGTTGATTTGCATGAATTCATTTGAACCTGGGTTTCTCAGTGGGGAGGGAGGAAGTAGGAACAAGAATTGGGCAGATTAGAAAATAATGATGCTGAGAAAAGTTAAAATCTGATACCTCTGTACTGATTCCTCACCAAGAATTGTGGTATGCCTCGATCTGGAATATCTCTTGCCCTGTTGCATGGTCCATGAATCAAGCAATGGTCTGGACTTCCTTCAGAAGGTATGATTCCTTTATTGTTTTTTCCAAAATCCTATAACTCTGGTGACAGTCTGCCAATTTCCTAGAGAAGGACTTCACCTAATCTTTTTTATTTTTAATTTTTCCAGGCAGTATCTCTAACCACACCCTTTATGAGTGACTCCAAATATTATCACCCCAGGAATAAATGAAATATCGTGTACTTAGCTATGCAACCGCCTTCATATGCTTTCAGTGGTTTCAAGGCGTCAGTAGAGTTTAAAAATGTGTAGTACTACATCTCCCTTTAGGGAACTATAGAGATGGGGATAAAAGGGAGTCTGTGTTCCCTTGGGGCCAGACACCTGGATTTAAGCCTCCGTTTTTTCTTTTTTCCATCCTCGGTAACCATTTCAAAAGCAAACCCGTAAAAGAACACACTCTCTTTATTCAAATAACAGGAATGGGGAAACATTAGGAGCAGAGTAAAAGCTGTTCAGTGTGCTGGGATGACTCAGTCTGAAATAGTATTATAGCTTGGCAGCAAACGCACATCAGGGAAGCTAGTGAGAGACTAAAATAAAAGTTAAATTGAGGGGGTAAATCATTTTATCAGGCTTAGCATTTTTACTTGATGTAATGAGATTCTCAATATAAAATGAGTTAATATGCCTGCCTAAGGGCATAGATATTTGAAGAAAGAATTTGAAAATACGGATTCGGAGTAGCTAGTCTGAAATGAAACAATGCAGTGCAGTGAAATTCTCCTCCTATAAATTTTGGCACAATATGTTTCCTTTTGAACAGCATGATTAAATGTATCCCTAGCTTGTCATTAAGAAGTAAAAAAAAGTTTTTGTTTCTTTTAAAGACTTTTCTATTATGTTCTGTTTTCCTCCTTTTCTTCCTCCTCATTTATCTTTTAGAAAAACCATGTTTTTGCATTGCAAAATGCAAACTGAATTCAGATTGTTCATAAAAGATGAGGCCAAACATATTTCTGCATTCATGCCTATTGCTCTCTGATTTTCCATGACTCAAACACAGAGTGGGCCCACAGTGCAGAGGGCAGATCGCTTGCTGACAAACCCACAGAGGGAAATCAAAGAGAAATGCTGAGCATTTCTTCTCAGCCAGCAACAGTGTCTTTTAAACTTTCTCTCTCTTTTTCTGATTCTTTCAGAGGACACTTTCCATCATGCCAGGTATGTTCCCTATTCCACAGACAGCAATGTGCAAATCAAGCCTTGGGAATTGAATGTGAGGCTAGTTATTCCTTCAAACTAATAAAATTATAGAAGGAAGGGATGGCTAATGCATAGATATCAAACACATGATCAGGGAGGGTGATGTTGGGGCAGGAGCAGAAGATCAGAGCGTGCTCCTCCTGCCAAGGAAGCAGAACCTGGTTCTGTGGCTGGCTTCTGTATCCCATCAGCATTTCATAGACTGTGATGACGTCAGCACAAACACTACTGGTGACATTGAGGGAGGTCAGGGAGCATACCGAACGACTCAGGCTTTTTAGTCTAGATGCCCCAGGAGAGGGAAGAGGAGGGGACGTACACAGGTTCTTGGGCAGAACCCTTCTACCGTGGGGACCACAGCGTGGCAGACCCAAGGCCATTCTTTGGAGATGGACACTGCTTTCCGTCATGCTGCACACCATGCAACTTGGCCACTGAATTCTGAGCAGAAACCAGAGCTTTGGGCTCTCTTTAGGAATGTGCTGAGTCCCATTCCCTCCTTATAACCTCCTTCAAGGCCCCATCAAGCCTGGGCACCATGTAATTGTTTGCTTGGCTTTGTTGTGGAGAAGTAACCATGATGTGTACAGAGTGGCCCATCCGTCCTCTGAAAGTATCCCTGGGTGATTCCATTTCCATTTCAACAAATCGTTTATTTTCCGTCATTAGTTAATCTTTTCCAACTGGTACGCTAATGTTTCTCTCTGACCTTCCATGTGGCTTAGGGACCTGGTTATTTCACAAGCAACGTTGTTAAGTACTCACGGAAGAACTCTGTGATAGATGGCTGTTGCTATAGCAACTTTTTTTAAAGGAAATTAAAGCTAACCTTGCAAATAGACACACAAGAAATCATAAGAAATTAAATTTTCTCCCTCAGAGAAGAATGAAACCAGAATGCCAAAGGCTATTTCAGCCTCGTGAAAAGATGTGTATGAACAATTTCCATGCTTTGGACTGAGTATAGCAAGCTGTGGGCTCAGAATTCCTAGAATACTGTTTCAGTGTGAAAATCAAACAGTTCTATTCTTTTTCAAAGCATTTCTTTAATTATGGAGGAGATGGCCAACATGTGGGACACTGTCACTGTCAAGCACTTAGAGGTTATAGTAATGCAGCATCTTACTTAAAAAACTCACATTCATTTCTTTTTATGTGTCCCATCAGTAAAGATGTGCTGTTTCCTTTTCAGAGCTGTGGTCTTAGCAACTTGATGTCAGCTTTTTCAGCTCTCACAGCAGGGAAATTCAGGTGAATTCCAGGCTATGATTAGAGAGATCTGAGTGGAGTTAAAAGAAGTCAAACAATAGAGGAGAAACACACTCCCACAGACACATGTGCACCAAACCAACTGCATGCAAAGATAAATTGTATCTGCCTAAGACTGTGTTAGCTCTTGTCCTGAAGCAATGGATTTGCTAGGAATAGGTGAAGGTCAATGGGAAAGAGAGGAAAAAAATATCTCTTTCTACTGACAAAAGTAATAAAGGGAAAGAAAAAGACACTTGTGACCCTAGATATCATGGAGGAAAAAAGAATATTATTAAATGATATTGAAAGTTTAAAAGTATGATGAGAAACAAAAGCAAGAAATGAAATGATGTGCGCTTGCTGGGTGAACACAAATAATGGAGAATGGTCTGAACTGATGCACAGATGGATGAAGGGTGGTTGGATTGTTCTCTCTCCTCCTCCTCCTCCTCCTCCTCCGATTTTCTGATTGTATTTTTCTTTGATGGTAAAAATGATAGTCTTGATAATACATAATGATAGGCATCCAAAGATCAAACTTCATTAGATCCTTCTAATTCGGTAGCATGAAACAGTGTGGCCAAAAGCACTTCCTATATGTGACCTTAATTTAATGAATGCTTAGACCCAATCCTGATGCTTTGAAATATCTTTGGTTATCAAGATCAAATAGAATACCATTTTGAAATTTTCACTGAAGCCACCCAGTGCTAGCCATCTCTTTGTAGGTCTCTTGGGGTAGTTTTTTTGTTCCCCAAAACAGATTTTCCCATGTAGCCATATCCCCTTGGACACAAAACCCAACCATATGAATACTGAGATGCAACACCTCTGCTTTCTCAATGACACCTGTGTTTCTTGTAACCTGGCCTCCCTCACCTTGGCTGACTTCAAATACCTACTGAAATTCCTAATATGCATTATTTATTTAAACACTTCAGAAGAAACAGGAGAACTCTGTCTTCCATCCAGTATGTGAACAGGAATTGAAGCTTTGCTGTATACCTTACTGGGATAAAGAGGAGAAAATATGGAAGAGAATGAAAGAATTAGGCAAGATGACAGAGTCATCATTCAAAAATGTTTGTGTACCTACAAAATAAGTATTGTACTTGCTACTGTGAAAGATATTAAAAAATGATGAGGCAGCCTTCTACCCTGTACTTCCCTCTAGCTGCTATCCTCTCTCTCCTTGGCATGTAGGAAGAATAATCTGCCCACCTTGTTTTCCTATGTGACCATTCCTCGCAGCCTCGACACACTGTGAGGAGGCATCTCTTCCTCCAACTGCCACCTCATGCCAGATGAGCGATGCAGCCCTGCTTTGTTCCAGGTGTCCCCACATCATTTGCCGAGGTCACTCCCTCCCTCCCTGAACTCTCTTACTTCCTTCAGCTGTTCATCTCCTCCACCTATTCCTCCCCTCCTCTCTCCTTAAATTTTGATGTTGATGTTCCACATAGTTCATTTCTATCCCTTTCCCTTCTCACTCCTCACTCTCTTTTCAGACACTCACAACCACGTTCATTCCTTCATTGAATGCTCACGTACATTCCTACCCAACCTGCAGGGAAGCCAAAGCTCTGCCCTGATCTACAAATCCAGCCGTCTAGCTAGCAAGGGGACATCTCCACCTGCTCACCCCACAGCATCTCAAATTCAGCATACCCAGATGCTAACCCATCATTTGCCTCCCTGCCACCCCTTATGAAACATGTTCCTCCCCCTACATTCTTTTGCTTGGCAAAAAACTCCATCAAGTACTCACTCACTAATCCAGAAATCTGGATCTTGTCCTAATTCCTTTCTCACTGTCACACTTCCTGCCTGGAATTATTCACAAAGTTCATTTGGTTCCTGCTTCCTCTGTTGTTTTTCGTTGTCTCCATTTCCACTGCCACCACCTTCGGTCAAATCCAGTTCTCACTCACTCTGTGCTGAGACATCTTCCCTGGTCTTCTGGCTTAAACTGTCCTAGCTCTAATCCACCCTCGACTATTTGGTTGTTTCTGAAACATGTGGTATAGATCATGTCATTCCCCTTCTTAAAATCCTTTGATGCCTACCCATCATCTTCATCATTAAGGACACGTTCCTCTGCATGGTGACTAAGCCAAAGAGGCCCTCTCTGCTTCCTCCTGCACCTCACCTTTTACCCACTCTGCCAGGCCTGCCTCCCTCTCAGTTTGCCTGTGATGTACAGTTCCCTAAGAACCTAGTTGCCACTAGAATGCATCCCTGGAATAAGCCCCTAGCAGGAAATGGAAGTATCCTCCAGTGAACACATGTCATACAGAGCATGGATTTTCAGTCAGGCAAATATGGTTCAACTACTAGCTGGGCAATCTTGGTCAGGTACTCAACTTTTGTAATATCATTTTTCTCATCTATAAAATGAGGTTATTTATATCTACTCTCAAGGTTGTTGTAAGGATTTAATAGTAACAACAATAATCATAGCTGGTATTATTGGGCACATTCATGTGTCAGGGACTGTTTTAAGCCCTCTATATGTATTAATTTAATCTTTGCGTCAACCTTATATTAATGTAATTTCATACACTTTGCAGATGAGAAAATTGGGGTACAGAAGTTAGGTAACTTACCCACAGTCATACTGTTAGTAAGAAGGGAGGCTGGGATTCAGTGAGGTGATATGGGGAAGTGCCTTCTCAGTGAATGAACTTGCTCTTTCTCTTTCCTCGGTATGCTAAACACTTGTATAAGTCTTGTGAGAAGACCCAGAAGACTAAACTTTTAAAAAAATCAGCTGATATTTAGTAAGCCTTTATTATTTGCTGTATTTTTGAGTACAGACTTTGAAGACATTATCTCTCATTGGAGACTCACTGCAACCACTGAGTTGGAACTATTATCTCCACTGTATAGAGAAGGAAGCAGGCACAGAGAGGTTTAGTGAGCTACTCAAAGCCTCCTTTCCCGTAAGGACAGAGCCAGGACTTAAATCTAAGTCTCTCATGCCGAAGCCCAGGCGCTTGGCCACTGCCATGTGCTGTATCAGAAGACATTATAAGGCACAACACAGTGTTTACCTTCTTGCAGGGGGTACTGAGAAATACATAATAACAGTTATAACCAGAAGCCTTAAATGTACAAGGAAACCATGGAAAGAGTGGCGTACGGGGGCACAAAATAATAGGGCTGTGATTACAATTAAGCTTGAGAAGGAATGAGTTTTGAGCTGGGATTTGACAATAGTGAAGAAAATATACTAGTCAAAGAGAAAGACCTTCTTTGAGATTGGAAGGGCTCTTATTGAAATATGTTCAGTGCAGAGACTGATTATGGTTAAAGAACTATTTTAGCCTCTAGAAATCTAACTAGTGGGCACAAGATAGTAATCTCAAGCCAGGTATAGTGAAGAAATGCATGTTTTGAGGTGGGGTTCAAAGTCCTCGTGACACCAGTCCTGCTGACATCCTGGATTAAAAGCAGTTTACAAGGTTGCAATTGGTAAAGTTTCTCAGTTTAAATCGGTCCTGCACTGTGTCTGAAAGGCAAATGAAATAAACAACAGCAATAGTTTTGAGGATTAGAAGCTTCCTGCGTTAAGACTGTGCTTTTCATATTTAAACAGACTTCACAACACAGTGAACAGTTTTCTTTGCAGAATGGTGAAAATTGAACACTTCTTGTCTGGTTATCCCATGGCCGTTGATAATGGGGTAGACAGTTCTTTCCCATCAGGGAGCAGTTAGCAGAAACCCAAGGGCCAGGTTAGCCCATTCTGCTCTCAGGTATTGTTTTTTTTTCTTTAAGATGGTGAATCAGTTGATTTATCATGAAACAAATTCACAGAAAAGAACTGTAACATATTCTTGTTTAAAAATAATTTCTAAGAAGAACATAAGCATGTACTGGGAGACAGTGGCTCTTGTCATACGGGAAAAGGCCTTCTGTCCAGCCTACTGCTTTGGCACGGGGAATCATCCTTGAATCACAATTTTGACTTGCTTAAAGTTTTATTTTCCGACATAGGTGGGTTTTTTCCCCCTCTCCAAAGAATATGGCCACACACGAAGTGGCATCTGTTAGGTAGAGAATTCATCTCAGTCATATAATTACTGGGCCGAGCAAGCCAGATCAAAGCGAGGGCATTGTATAGCTATAGGACACTGCTTCAAAGAGCAGTTAAACTGCAAACAATATGAAGGCTTTATTGTCCCCCAGTGACTGTCATTTAAATCATCAAGAATCATTTCCCATATGTACAGCAAATAGGGCGATTTTAATTCTTGCTTGAAGAAGTCTGCCTTAGACCTTTGTGGAAAGCAAAGGAACTTTTCTATCTGCCATTATTAATTCTCATTTCTAGCCATGAAAGGCTTAAATTGCCTGGAGTGTAGGTTTTGATTTTGTTTTTTTCAATTATAACCAAATATCTCTGTAAACCTCTTCACATTTCATAGAGCTAGTTAAGCAGTTTCCCCTTAGATGTGTCTTTGATGTGAAAATAAACATAGACTGGAGGGAAAGCCGAGGTCCTCTCTAAAGGAGAATCCATCTCTATGGTTCATAGTTACTCAGGCTAACAGTAGACCAGAGAAACACACAACACTCTATATTGAACCTAGATACAGTTGCTATAAGAAAAATATTGCTTCAGAAGTTTCAAAAGAATGATGACATCAATGCCAAGAACTTCAAAGGAGCTGTTGGCGCTTTCAGTTACTTTGCCAAACTACCTTCTAAATGCTGCTTAACATTCTTTTGTAATGGAGTTAAAGATGAGCCTGAAATTGCAGGGACCTCTTAAAAGGTCTGCTTTTCCCGCCTCTGTCTCCAGGTGATTTTACCCAAACCAGTTAACACATTGCAGACCTGAGTTGTCTAAACACGATTCAGATGGAAGTTTTCAGACTGCTTGTGTATTGAGGGGAGAAGTGGTGGAGATGTAATCTCTGGACCTCCCCTGGGTATGCCATGTAGATATGTGAAGACAATGGAACCCCTGTTAGAACGCTGCTGCCATGGAACAGCAGCCCTCATTCTTAATTCATCCTGCTCTTCTTTCATAAAGGCTGTGGAAGGGCTGGGTGAACGCCCACGCATGGAAAGCTGAAAAGAGAAACCAAAATAAATGTGTGCATTTAGCCTTCACTCAGCTTTTCAATTTTAATCAAGAAAAATATTCATTTGCCCTGTGAAAACTTTAATTCCAGTGTGATATTGGCTTTATTACATCTTTGTTTTAATTGGGAGTTGTTTGCTACAAGTAACAGAAGCCCTCTTAAAGTATCTCAGGCCAAAAAATAAAGGGGTGTAGGGCGATTTATTGGAAAGTCACTGGGTACCTCAGTTACAGGAGATATAATTGAGACCCCCACCATCTGGAACTAGGAATTGGAAAGCTTCAGGAATCTCTGTCTCTGTCTCTGTCTCTGTCTCTTCCTCCTTCCCTCCCTCCCTCTTGGTTCCCTCTCTCCCTCTCTCTCATCCTCCTTTCTCCTCCTGCTAGCTTCTCCCTATGCATCAGCCTCACTCTCCTGTCTCTGCAGACTTGCTGTCGCTGTCCTGGCCCATGGCTGAGAATGACTCCGGTACAGGCCACCCTACGTATCTCCATTTCAAGGGCAAAGAGACTGCTGGGAAGGTCTTGTTTCAATTCCAGATTACTAGAAGAGTTTAACTGGTTCAGCTTGAGTCACATGTGAGCTTTGATTCTGTTTGCTGGAGTTGGGGAAAAGGTGATGGCCCATGGTCAGATGTGGGGTCAGGTCCTCAGTGAAGGGTGGTTAGCAAGGGCAAACATACTGGATAGCATTTCCACATCAGTCTTGATTAGATAGATAATATGTGTTATATAAAGAAAAATTAGAAAACATAGACATAGGAGCATATTATCCCATCGCCAGAAAGCACTTCACCATCCTGAAGTGTTTTCCTTCTAGACTTTTTATTTACTTCAAACAATCTTTTTGATATCATATTTGTCTGGGTTACACAAAGGGTGAGTCACAGTGGTCAGCAAGACTGGCACGGCTCAAGCCTCCCTCCCTGGGGCTTTTTTTGTAGCATGGGAGGAAGACTTAAAAATTGAAAGCAAATTAGTAAAAATATTTGAAAATTGCAACAAGTCCTATAAAGAAACAATTAAGAAGTTGGGATGGGAAACATCCATGAGAACATATCTTAGATAAAGGTGGTCATGCAAAATCTCTGCTAGGGTCACATTAAGGTGAGACTTAAAGAAGGAGCTAGCTCGAGAAGAGGGGGTGATTGGCAGAGGAAGCAGAGAGTGACCCCATGAGAGGGGACACTGTTCGCAAAGATCTGAAGCTGAAATCACCTTTTGTGTTTCGGGTATTAAAAAAAAAAGTAATATAGCTGGAGCTTGGGTGTAAGAAGAAGATCCCTTTTGTTGCTATGTGGAGAACAGATTGGGGTGGGAGAGGCAAAAGGTAAGGCCAGAGTCTCAGACTGTAGTTGAACGATACTTGGCAGCTCACTGTGCTTAAAGCGGAGGGGGCCTGAAGGAGAGTGAAGAATGCGATCTGAGAGAAAGAGGCTGGGAAGGAAAGGGACCTTTAATACCTGCTTAAGTCAGATAAACCACTGAAGATGGAGAAATGCTGTCATGGCATCAGGGTGGCTGTGGGCTTCCAACTTTCACCTTTTAGAAGCCTTGTTCAAACTCCACAGTAATTAATAGGCAACCCCGGAATGGTATTAAAACACGTTTTCTGTCATCTGAGTTTTCCTGGTATTCAAATTGGCCAGCGTTTTGGAATGAGTCTAATTCCCACCAGCATAAGAAATGAACAGCAGCCTTTTAAAAGAGCCATGCTATCCCTATGTCCCCAGTACCTCGCAGCTCTGAACCAGTGCCCAGCGGCTTTACAATTGGACAAATTGTTGCTAAGAATCAGCTCTATGGTTAAGGGATGTGGTTCATAGCCAATGGTAGAGATTTATAAATGTCCCATAAACTGACTCATCTAATGTTCCCAGACCACTGACTGTCCAGTAAGTCAAACATCAGCCAGTCCGTAAGTGCTCTTTTGGCCAGTGCTGGCCTGGGCTTGTGGGAGCAGAGATGCACAAGTGCAGTGTCTTCCACTGGCTTCTTAGAATGATAATGAAGTGAAAAATCACATACCTGAATCAATTACCAAAAACAGTATCAGACAGAAGATGCTAAAATCATTAAAGCAGAAAGAAAGGATATGAGGGAACATAGGAGGGCAAGGCTTCGTGGAGGAGATGGACCTTAAGCTAAGCCCCTTAGAATGCACGCTTCCAGACTGGGCCCTCCAGCTAAGAGGGAGAGGAGCCACTTGATTAATGATACTTACTCCATCGTACATTCTGCTGAGGAAGACATTTAGTGATTTCAAGACAATTGCCAACATTTTAGACACAGCATTTACTTTGGATTTGCTTCAATATATTTTGAGAAAGAGTGAATCATGATTAAAGTATCTTATGCACAAAGCAATTGGGTTTTTCAGGATTTTATAGAATATTCTGTTCATTTTCTGTGAAACACAGAAGGTCCACCTCTGAAAGGGCTCCTGGAAGCCCCTGCCTTATGATGATGACGAACCTGGTCAGGATGACTAAGGATGCCAGGCAGTAAGCACACTGGACAATATTGTAAAGTAATTCTAGTTTGAACTTTTTAGTTTTAATTTTAAATATTTCCCCTATTGTTAAGATGTAACACACCATATTCATTTGCATATTTGGGAGCACTTCTTTGGAAGGGAGAAGGATTCCTTTCCTATCTTTTCCCCGGCAGAGTCCACTCCCCTCTACAAGTACGGTCCCATGCCCACCTCTGCAGAGCATCCGGTGCATTGTATTGTGACTTTTTGCTTTGTTTCCACACAAACTAGTCAATTCTTTTTTATGGTTCTAACATTTATTGAGCTCTGTTCTAAAACTAGTCCTCACAACAACCCCATAGCATAGCCTCATAGAACATATACTTGGTTAATGAATATCTGTTCAACAAATGAGTAAACAAATTCCATTTTACAGGTGAGGAAAAGCCCCTTTTGTTGTCTTCATTCTGCCTCTTGCCTAGCACGTGTCTGGCACATAACAGTCAGAATGACAGAGGGAAGTGTCACACAGGGTTGGGTTCAAGCTCTGCCTTTTCTACTGCAAAAGGGCTCCCAGTCATGGAGGGCTGCTCTGAGCTGGGAAACTGCTGGTGCTTCCCGGGAGTGGTTGCTAATGCCCACTAAAATCCTATCATACAGGTGTGAGGTAAGTGCCTGGTTCAAGTTTATACAATAAATAGGAGAGCGGCACTCACATGCCAGGTTTATTAGCAGCTGATTCCCTGCTCTTTCGAGACCCCACAGCCTCCCGTTCACCTGGACAGAGTGTCTGCTGCTCTGTGGTAGTGCTGCACCAGTTCTCTCCCCTTTCCCCACAAGCAATATTTTGCTGGCTGATGATAAACTTGGATCACTCCCCAAGGGGAAGTAGTGGAAGTGCCCAAACTGAGAAAATGCTATAACGAAATTCCCTTCCTCCGCACTGTACGATGTGTGTGTTTCTGAGGCAAATTCCAACTTTTCAGGTTACTCTTGCACAAGCTAGCCATTAAAGACAAGAAGGAGGCAGAGAGGCATCAAAGAACTTTTGAATATGGGCCATGTTAGTGTCTTTAGTAAACAGTGTTTGCCTTGTTTTCTCTACAAAGATCCTGAGTTTGCTCTTGCTTCCATATAATAATTAATCTTGAGATGTAATTTCATAGACTAAAGTAGTCACACTCCTCAGAGTCCCAACCTTATGGAAATAAGTTACGGAACAGATTTTCCAGATAGATCTAACATGTCTTCCCTACATCTTACACCAAAAGAAAAAGTTCACACTTTGTCTTGCAGGGGTAAGAGTGGAAATTACTGAAAATCAGAGGTGATGTGCCCTGACTTTCCTTCAGCTCCAGTGCTTGAGTTCACACAGGACACAGAGTCAAGATGGGGCTTAGAATTGCTTCCCAGATTTGGAGTCCCTTCAGGAGACTCAACATCGCCCTGAGTCCATCACAAAGCCTCGCACCCCCCTTCACTTCTGGTTTACATGGATGACAACACGGCTCCCAGGGTGTCACATTCCTCAGACTTCAGGGTTCAGAAGAAAATCAACGCGCAAGCAAACTTCTAATGGAACCATTAAGTTGCTTATGAAAATGTTCCCCACAATAGCACAGCCTTTTTCTTCTGTTATTTTATTGCTCAATAGTTAGAAAGAGCCAGCTTCCCTAGTACTGATATCAACCAACAAACTGCTATTTGAACGCATCTAATACTCCCAGCGCTGTGGTAGGTACTGAAAGGAACCCAGTGAAGTATAGTCACAGTGCCCACCCTCAAAGAGCTTAAAATCTAGTTGGGCAAACCTATTTACTACGTGGGCATGAAACAACACCTTTCAATACAGAGAAGCAATCCAGGGAAGCTCAGAACCCCGCAAGGGTCAAATAAGAAGTAGGAGCTTTATAGTGTCTTCACCGTAAGCCTTAAAACCCCGTCTGGTTTGCAGGCCGGAGAACCAGGGAGGAACCACTCTCACCTCCAAGTACTGATGAGCTGGAATTACTGTCCCAAGCCTGATCCCTAACATTTTTACTTCAAGAATCAAATCAAGACTCATGAATTATTTGGTCTCTTCCTAGTGTTACCTATCCCCAACCCTGTCTCTAATCAGCCCTGAGTAAAATGGCCTGAGGAAAGTTTACAGATGATGAGACCGAGCTAGTCCCTTGAGTGTCTAGGCAGTGGTAAACTTGGTTCTTGTTTTTAGGCCTTGCTGAGAAAGACAGAAATCTACTTGGGAAAAAAATGTGACCTATGGGCTGAATTGTTACCTTTGTGTAGCATATTCCCTGTTTCTAGGGCAGCGCAGCAGACAAAGAATGCATTTATTTTGTGGAAAGGGATCGGGGGCAGGGGAAGAAACAGAGACCAGAGGATTGTGCAATAATGGCTCTTTTAAATCCCTCCAGGAAGTTTATGTTTCAAGTCCTTTGGAAGAGTAAAGCACAGCTGTTTAAAAAGGAGAGTTTACCGAGGGACCCCGGCCCGGATGCCTCTGTGGGGTGGATTTTCCTTGTCCCATAGGTGTTTTGAGCACCCCGGCCCTTGAGCTGAGCAGGCTAGGCTTCCCCTGGCAGAGACCACAGGCCGCAGCTAGCATGGAGGTGTTCTGATAGAGGAATCAGAATAAGGGTAAGAGTGGAAAGAAACAGTGTGCTGGATCTCAGCACAGGAAAGTACAGTGATCCCTCTGTAGCACGCAAATCAGGCTAGACTTGCTGGGTTGAAATCATTCCCAAAAAAAGTTCTTTCCTGGGATGGCTAGTAAAAAGGTGATCATATATGCATAATCTCACAAATCAAACAGAACAAGATTAGGGGGCAGATTTGTTGTACAAAACAAAAAAGGCTTCCCCGTCTCTGTAAGTGATGGCGACAGTGCACACACTGAAATGCAGTGCCTGTTTGAGGCCTTCAGGATCCTGACGCCAGCTTAGTCATCCGCGTATTTCCCCCCATGCCAGGATGATTTGATAGGCTATGGTTCCAAGCTCTCTCTGGGTGCTTGCTAAATCTTTGTGACTGACCAGGTGACCTTTTGTCTCTTCCCTTTCTTGTACCGGAGCCTCTAGGGCCATGTCCTGAGCTTTGACCATCAACCCCCAGCAGTGACGTCACCCTTCTCGCCCTGCCTTCCTCCCTCTGAGTCCCTGGTGCCCTTGCCTTTGCACCACACATGCAATCCATCTTCCTTCTATTAGCCTCTTGTCTTGGCTGCCTGTGTCCACTGTGTCCGAAACAGCACTGGCATGTGGCAAACAGAAGGCTGAAGGGAAAGTGAGCGGTGTGGTTGACAATTAAGGATGAGGACTTCGGAACCAGACAGACCTGCTTTGGCGTCCTGCCTGCGTGTCATTCACTATGTGATCTTCATGTCGGCAGCCACAGTTCTTTCACTTACAGAATGAGGATCAGAACACGCATTCAGAGAGCTATGAGAGGAGTAAAGGAGACTCTACACAATGTTATTTTATGAGTACCCATCTTAAAATAAGCATTCAATACAGTTACTAGGTCTTCATTCCTCTGATTCAGTCTTATTCCCATAAGACTGCTCTTTGCCTGGTAAGGTAGATTATTTCTCACTGAGGTATTAATGACTAGCTGTGTTTCTCTTCTACGTTTTCTAGGACATTTCCATTTTGTCGCAGAAATTTTAGTCCAGCAGAGGAGATACTTCAAAGTAAAGGTTGGACTTTGAGAACCACTGATTGTTTTGTGCCAGGAGCTTGACGCCTGGGCACCTGTGCATCCTGTGGCCTTGGTGACGTGACTTTGACTAAAAGCTCCTACAAGGAAGGACATAGACTGTCCCCAAGGTTCTCTTGGTGAAGTGTCATGCCTGGTTGAGTCCTAATGGAATCTCTTTTATCCAGGGGATTGTCTTCTACAATGTCACCAAGGAGGGCTTCTGTTCCCCGTTCTAAGTCATCTGTCCAGCTCTGCATGGTGGTAACCTTGCACCACCATCCATGTGCCTGACAGACAATTCTCACTCCATCACTGCCTGTTATTTTTGTGGGGCTGGGCAGGAAAGTGTTTTCAGGAGATAATCCTACATATAAAGGAGGGAACTGTGGCCCATGGAAGTGGGATCACTCTCTAAAATAGCAAACCAAGTTTATATTGGGGTCAGGATTTGGGCCCAGGCCTCTCCAGTGCCTGGTGTTGCTGCCGTTTGTGTGTGGCCGGGCCTGCAATACCATGTACTGCACAGCACGGCTCTGCCCTGGGAATGCATGGCTTGATTCCTGGCTGTAGTGCCTAATGTTTGTGTGACTCAATGTCCAAACCTCAGTTTTCTCACCGTAAAGTGGAGAGAGGAGAGGTTGAAATGGTATCAACTTCATCCAGGTGTTGTAAAGATTTGGGATTATCCATACAAAGAGCTTAGCACAGTGCCTGGCACACACACCCTGAATAAATGCCTCTGTCGTTGTTAACCGCTCACTACGACCACTGCTCGCTCTGTCGTTGTCCCTCCAGTCCCTGTGGCTCAGAGAAAGTGCTGGTGCCGCTGAGCGTGCGCCAAGCTGCCCAGGGAGCGACCTGAGCAGCGGGAGAATCTGGCAGAACAGGTTTTTTCAAAGCAGTGGGAAATAAATCAAAGGCAATACCCAAACCTGGAAAAAGAATGTATTCCTTTGTTTGTTCTTTACTAGCTATAAAAAAATACCTTCAGAATGTAACTTATGCTGAGATAAATCAGTGGCCACCTTCAGGTGACATGGCCAAACCTCCTCGGTCTATGCTTGTCCCACCCCGTGAGGACAAACGCGGCTGCTCTGTTTCTGCCAGATGCGCGAGTGGCTGACCGTGCTCTGTGGTGACCAGTAAGCAGACAAGATTAGGGGTCTGTGAAACATGTGGAGACGGCAGAGATGGTGGGGGACGCGGAGTCTTCACACCTGGGTACCTACCCCTTCCGGCAAACTTCATTACCAAATGTCAAGTCCATGGGACTTGGTGAGGCCTCCTGGTTGAAAGTAACAGAAGCCCAACTCATATTAGCTTAAGCAGAAAGGGGAGTTTATCATATAGATTCCACAGTGTATCAAGGAGAGCAAAGGGGAGAGGCAGAGTTGACCAGGGATTGAAATCAGGCCCTCAAATGCTATCAATGCTTGTGTCTCTCCTCTCTGCACCATGCTTCTCTCTTCCTAGAGTCTTACTTCCACTGTGACTCTGGTTAACATAATGCAGTGACAGCTCACAGGTGTTGTAAATGACCGTGCACCCACCCAGAGAAGGCCTGGGCTCTCTTTCTACACCTCCAGAATCCCCATGGAGGGAACTGGCTGGCCCAGCTCCAGTCAGGTTCCTTATTTACCAATTAACCATGGTAAATGGTGAAAGCTGGTTACACCAACATGGCAGAGCCCCCATGACTCTGTACCACTGGTGAGCAGGCAAACCACAGGTAAGGGATCGATGAGTGACATGACAAAGAACACTGCTCACCTTCAGCCCTGTGCTGTGTGCCCAGACTCCGTGATTTTACCAGAGAGAGAGGATGTCTCTGTGCTTACTGCCCCCAGCTCCTTCATGCTGGGTGGGCCCAGCCCTAAACAATCCTATTCCAGCATAACATGGTGGAAATGACACAGGCTTTAGAAGTACACAGACCTAGAGTGAAAGCCTTAGTCTACCACTTACTTGCTGTGTGACACTGGGCAAGTTACTTAGCCTCTCTGGGCCTTGGTTTTCTTATCTATAAAATAATACACATCTAATGGGGTTGCTGTAGACCAAAGAAAATAAAGTAACCATATTTAAAATACTTGGCACATAATAGACATTCAGTTATATCAATTTTATTTTCTAATTAGCTTACCTAGAAATATTTAGGACGGGAAGGAGTAGAAGCAAGTGAAAAGAAGAAAAAGAGAAGTGATTATATTTTAAATCTGGGAAAATATAAATTCTGCCTCAGGTCCTTAACATTCATCCTGAGCAAACATTAAATAACTGAAGTAGCTCAACTGCATCAGGAAAGCTGCACTTTGACAGACATAGTCTTTCATTTTAGAGGCAAATCAACAAGGATTCAAGAACAATGGTGCATCTTTTTTTATGTTTCTTTTAATTTATTGGTGTGACTGCCCGGTCCTTAAATCTTTCCCTATAGTGTCTGAAGTTCCTACGATATACTATAATTCCTGAGTTAGTCAATGAAGTACTTCAACATTCCATTTTTACTGTTGCTGTTTAGAGAGGTACCCCTCTTTGAGAATGTATAAGCCATGTTGTTTCTACAAACTATCATTTATTAGTTCTTATTACAGCAAGTGCTGTGCTAGACTTTTACAGGCATTGTCTTATTTCTTCCTATGAGTTAAGTGCTGTCGTCCCTATCTTCCAGATAAGGAAATTGAGGCTCAGATGGTAAAATGCCAAGGTCACTTAGCACTCAATGACAGAGCTGGGATTCGAGCCCAGCTTAGCGGGCTCCAGAGCCTGAGTTCTTCCCCGCTGTACTGTGCTGCCTCTCTGCGCCTTGGGTTTGGGTTCAAGGCTTAGAGACAGGCAGCTTAAGAAATGAATCCCCAGGAAAATCTGTGCTTAGAGTGTCTCATTTGATAAATGGTCATTTCAGGGCTTCTGTGCACCACATAATGTAGCTACACAGTTCCTCGGTGCAAAGCTGCAGAATCATAGGAAGAACAACAGTTGAACAATAGATAGACTATCTCCTTGGACACGACAGCTATTCTAATTACTTAGAGGATAAAAGTGATAAAGGGGTTGAATCTGTGTAAAAGAGACTGGAAATCACGTCCCAGCTTTAGCCTCTCAGTGTTCCCATCTTGGTCATAATCGTATGCACTCCAGTCACCCATAGCTGTGTGGGGCTGTGTGTGCATGTACATGGAATAATTTGGCCTACTCCAGAAAACAATAACAATTTGATGATTGATTATAGGTATGATCACTACTTCCTGAAGATCTATGAAGGATTCTTCACCTGTTGACCTATGGACCAATCACGGGAACCACTGTGATTTCTAACCACTAATGGACCTGCTCCTCCAGAAACGTTTTATTTTGTTCTGTTTGTGCTACTATAAGGTTCACTGTATTCCAGACTGTGCTTCTTTGTGCCTTTTTCTATTTTAATTCATCTTATGTGTAAATTGAACAAACATTAAAATATTAGGTATCTTTTGACTAAAAACATATGGGGATTAATATTTCATGTTTTTCTTTTTTATTCCCCCTCTGTCTTTCAGCTCCAGGGTTCCTTGAAAAGAAAACAGGTAGTTAACCTGTCTCCTGCCAACAGCAAGAGGCCTAATGGCTTTGTTGACGACTCATTCCTTGATATGAAAAGAATCCGTGTTGGGGAGAACCTCTCTGCAGGACAAGGGGGCCTCCAAGTAAACAATGGACAAAGTCAGATTATGTCAGGGACCTTGCCCATGAGCCAAGCGCCCCTGAGAAAGACTAACACTCTTCCACCCCATACACATTCCCCTGGAAATGGTATTTTTACCATGGGCTTAAAGGAAGTGAAGAAGGAACCAGGAGAGACTCTGTCTTGTAGTAAGCACATGGATGGCCAAATGGCCCAGGAGAGTATTTTTTCCAGTAGATATGGGGATGACCCTGGAGAGCAACTCATGGATCCAGAGCTTCAGGAGCTGTTCAATGAACTGACCAACATATCTGTGCCTCCCATGAGCGACCTTGAGCTGGAGAACATGATCAATGCCACCATAAAGCAGGATGATCCATTTAACATTGACTTGGGTCAGCAAAGCCAGAGGAGCACCCCCAGGCCCTCCGTGCCCATGGAGAAGACGGTGATCAAAAGTGAATACTCACCTGGTCTGACCCAGGGCCCCTCGGGCTCTCCGCAGCTGAGGCCCCCATCAGCTGGCCCGGTATTCTCCATGGCCAGCCCCGCCCTCTCCGCTTCATCCCCAGTCCCTTCTGTCCCTCAGAGCCAGGCTCAGCCTCAGACAGCTGCAGGGGCCAGCCGGGCCCTGCCAAGCTGGCAGGAAGTTTCCCATGCCCAGCAGCTGAAACAGATAGCGGCCAATCGTCAGCAGCATGCCCGGATGCCGCAGCACCAGCCTGCCAACTGGTCAGCCTTGCCCTCTTCCACCGGGCCATCCCCAGGTCCCTTTGGACGGGAGAAGATCCCCAGCCCTTCTTTCAGCCAGCAGCCCTTCAGCCCACAGAGCTCTCCCATGTCTGGGGTGGCAGGGGGCAGCAGCCAGTCAAAAGCAATTGCTAACTACATATACAAGGCCAGCCCGTCAGCCCAGGGAGGGCACCTGGATGTGCTCATGCAGCAAAAGCCTCAGGATCTCAGTCGAAGTTTTATTAACAACCCGCACACAGCCATGGAGCCCCGTCATGGCAACACCAAGCCTTTGTTCCATTTTAACTCAGATCAAGCAAACCAGCAGATGCCTTCGGTTTTGCCTTCCCAGAACAAGCCTTCTCTCCTGCACTACACCCCGCAGCAGAGCTCAGTGTCCACACAGCCGCCGCCACCGCAGCCACAGCCGCCGGCCCAGCCGCTGGCCCAGCCCACCCAACCTCTACCAAGCCAGCCTTTGCTAAGGTCTCCCTTGCCACTTCAGCAGAAGATCCTGCTTCAAAAAATGCAGGGTCAGCCCCTCACGGGACTGGGGTATCAAGTCTCCCAGCAGCACAGACAGGTAAGAGCCACACCACGCCCGGCACAGGCACCCAGAGACCACCAGCTTAGTCGTCGTGCTTTGGTGACTGTTACATTCGTGTGGGGACAGAACCAAAACTGCAAGGACAGGGCAGTCCTGTTGGATTCATATGAGTCTTACTACCTCCTGAAGCCTGGGTCACTTGGGGCATCTGGAGGCTAGGGCTAGTTTCCCTTGCACAGCGCCACACTAGAGACTGCAGTGGCTTGCTTACTAAGAGTGCTGCACTATGATTCATGCCTTCCGTGGCATGTCTAGTTGTCAGTAAGATTCTCATATGCCCACTGTTTATTCACCCAGACAGTAAATTGGTCATTAAGGCAATTTGCACGTCCTGAGTACAGGCCACATGCAAGAAGTTACGATCTTTCTGAGTACTTAAGGCCAGACCTGATACTGAGAGTATTTAATGAGCAGCCTACCCCCAAACCAATGAGTTATAATGTCTAAGGGCCCAGCCCATCATAATAGATACTGCTATGACTCCATGCTGGTGCATTAGCACTGAATATCAGCCCTAAACGAGACATGGTCCCTGTCTGCAAGCACTTTCTGGAGAGGGAGACAGACTTTGAAAACTGTCACTTAATACCGAGCAGAAAGGGTAATGATAGGAGAGGCCAGAAGTTAGGTATCTTACCTGGAAGGGGAAATCAGGGAAGTCTTCTGGACAAAGTAATGCCTGAATTAAGTGTTACAAGGTAAAATCATGATTTTACAAAGAAGGGTGGGGAACAAGCTGTGATCACCTTCTATCCTGTGATTGACATTAGCCCCAAACATGGGTAGTATGAAGAGACAGCTCTGGGCCTCCAGATCACATGATAGTGAGTAAACTCTAATCCCAGGGAACCTGGGAGAGAACACTCCTCCTGGAAGGGAGGGAGGGAAGGAAGAAGGAAGGAAGGGCAGGAGGAAGGAAGGGAAGGAAGGGAGGGAGGGAGGGAGGGAGGAAGGGAGGGAGTCCGAATGTGGCTGTGCACATGTAATTTGACAGGTCTGCGTTAGCGTCCAAGCACAAAGATAGCACATTACATGTCAAAACAATAGGTCGGGACTGTAGGATGTCACCGAGCCTAATTCTAATCACATTCCTAGGGAAGTTTCCATGGCTGCTGCCCAGAAGCAAATGGCACAAGCACCACGGACTGTGGTCAAGCTGACCTTTGCCCTAGATGTGTGCTGAGAGGAAACAGACTCAGCTAAGATTCAAGAGCTGTGCGCCAAGTAAAGCCTTCGGCTCTTACCCACTTAAGAAGTGGGTTTTTTTTTCTTTTATATTGTAGATTATGCAGAATGGACTTGGAATCATGTATATATTTTACAAAGTTCCATTTTTACATGGGTAATTTGGGGATCCTTTATAAACAGTTTTACGGACTACTTTCTAGTGTTATATGTAGCCGTTTCAATTTGGACGAATCTAGGTTCAAATTCTTACTCTGACATTCAACAGCTGTGTGACCTCAAATAAATCATCAAACCTCTCTAAGCCTCAATTTCCTCACCTGTAAATGGGGATAATAATAATATTTTCTGAGAATTACTGATTTTTTTTAAGAATTGTATGATTGAGAAAATAGTGTTTTTTAGAATAAAATGAGATAATCTTGAGCCCAGAATTTAGAATTAAGTTGACTATTACTATGATTATCATGGAAAGTGCCATATATGATACCAAAATATTTTTTTCACAAGTATTACTACTATATAGGAGAGGCATTGGAGTAAATCTCGAATTCTAACATAAACAGTGTTGAAGGACTAAAAGTCTAGCCTTAATTCTTCTACTGCCCAGCAGCATGGTGAGTGAGAAATGATTTACCTTCCCTGGACCCAGACCTCTGGCCATAAAAATGGAAATACTAAATGATGAGGATATTACTAAGAGTCAGCTCAGCATTCATTATGTTCTGTGTAACTGGCATGGCCCCTGCCTCCCTTATCTGTGGCGTCTCATCTCATCCATGTGATGGAGATAGCGCTATTCTCATCTTACAGGCGAGGCAACCAAGGCACAGAGACCCTGAATAACTTTTCCAAAGTCACACAGACAATAAGCAGCAGAGCCAGGCTTCTGATGGTCTGATTTGAAGGTTGTGCTTTCAACCGCTAGGCCATACAGCACACAGGTAGCATTTGTTGGGAAACGAAGACCACATGTAGATCATTGTGGAATTCTCTAAGAGAATTATTCCTTTTCATGTTTACATCATCTATATAGTAGATTAGGAAAGTCTTAGATTGCTACCCTTCAGAGCTGTTAAAAGAATTTTTAAAAATCTGTGTGGCTGTTGACCTTCCTGGGGGTGAACATTGCGGAGCTAACCAAAATAAGCAATTTACAACAGGAAACATATCTCTTTGGTGCCCCGTCAGCCCTCTTTGGGAGTCTTCCGCCACCTCCAACATCCTCTGTCCTGTTTCCGGCTCTATTGCTCATAGCAACAACGCACCATACACCCGACCTCTTAGTCCCCACCCGAGCACACCAGTGGGTGCTAATGGCCAAGTCAACAAACACCTTTCAGTGCCTTAGGTAATTTTTTACTTTTTCCAGTGCATATATGGCATGTATGATGCCAAGTAATTTTCATTTTTTCAAGAAGATCCTTAAAAAGTTATAGAAATGGTGGTGCCATTTCAAACTAAAGGCCTCTTTTATGCAAGGTAGACAATGGCTACCCGTTTAAATAAATCTTTATCCCAACTTTGTATATTGAACCACACTGTCTCTTCCAGCTCAATGATTCTATGAGGTATGGCTCTAAAGTCTTGTGTCTTGAGTTGTAAAAAAGGGTACCAGGGCCCTATAGTCAAATAAGTGTTGCCTTCTTGAAAGCATTCACCTTTGGGGTTTAGGACTCATTCTAATAATGGTGTTATTATTCAATGTAGTTACAGAATTTTTCTCCGGGGATTGTCTTCAGAGTTTTGGTACGTTGATTGGATTATTACCAATACAATAATATTCATCCTTTTCACATGACTTTCAAAACAGTCAAGCTGGGTAATGGCTCAAAAACAATGAATTACTGTGATGCGATAGAACTGCATTTTGACTTTGATTTGTGAACTTTTTCTGAATTCAGTAGAAAAAACAAATGAGTTACTCCCCAACATGATAATTTTAAGAAGCAACTTTCATTTGGATGTATATATTACTAAGGTTTTGCTAATTGTTATTGTCTCATCTAGTATATTGCCAAATACCCTCAGCTCAGAGACAGTAGTTTTAACCCTACATCATAGACAGCACAAATGTGTATTCTCATTTCAGATTAGTTTAAGTCTCTTGTTACTCATGACTGAAGTCATGGGAGAGAAGGGATTGGGAGTTAAGCAACTCTTAAATTTATCAGCTAAAGCATCCTAAATGAAAACACTCCTCATCTTTTTTCTGCTTGTCATATTCACTTTGTATCAAACATAGGAAGATTTACTGTGGGATTTGGAAATGGTGCAATTTTTGGCTTTCTGCTACAAGATGGTAGCTGAATTTGTTGCTCAGTTGCTTGTAATTTACCCAGTAGAATGTGCAAAGATGGCCTTCTCTTCACCTTTCAAAACTCTGAAGCCAGACAGATCTGCATGCTGAATGTGAAGGATGCCTATGCCCCTTTCCCTCAATTGGGTACCCACACCTGTCCTTCTAGATATTAGTGGTGCCCTAGAGATGGATGCAGTATAATTGAATTGTTGGAGACTTCTTTATTGTTCCATGCCTGGGGTGGTTTCAAATAATCCCTTCTCTGAAGACTCAGAGAACAAATGGTATTTGGTGTTTCACAAAATGTCTTCAAGTGGCTCTGTCTTGCTAATGTTTGGGGCTTGGCAAATGGAAATACCTCCTGGCTATAATTTTCTTCCCTTTCTTTGAAGGTTGTGGGAGAGGGCAGGAGAAGGATGTAATGCATGCAGTCCTGATTTATCTTCAAGTCACTGAATACTTATTTAAAGTGTGAAAGAGTTATTGGTTGACCAGAGCTCAAGAGTGTGTTCAATCCAAAAACTCTAACCTTCTTGAACAAAAAGGTGATCTTTTTCAGAGCTATATAACCAGGCACTTAAAAGTATGAATCTTTTTTTCTAACATTAGATTCATGAAACTCTATTGGATTCTATATTTGGCTTAGAATCTCTAAAAACCCATCTCTAAAAATTCTGAGAGGGAAGGCAGCCAGTGAATGGATGGTTTGTTATGACCGAAACATAAATTTGTACATTTCCTCCTCAGTTTAAAGCCAAGCTCCTCAATCATATGTTAAGAACCTCACCCCACTCTCTCTACCTAGCCAAGTTTATCCTTCACTACTCTATATATCAACCTTTAGTGTAAATCAGGAAAGTCTCCGAATGTTCTCCATCCTCTTCTTTAAGGTAATTTTGTATATATCTGATCTTAAATATGAACACTCAGAAAATTGTTTTCCAGTTGGCCTGGTTAAGGGTGAAAGAATCACTGTAGCTCTCATATAGTGACAAATCCTTATAATTTCCCAGTGAAAGTGCCAGAGAAGAGGTAGAACCTTGAATCAGCTGGGAATGCCTTTTCTAATGGAAAAGTAATTATAAAGTCAATGTTCTGCAACAACATAACATGCAAACCACCCCTTTGCAAGGGGCTAGTGGTGGGCTAATGTGTTAGCCAGTTAGGCTAGTGCCAGGGTTTGGGTTTAGGGGCCAGAACCAGGTTAGAGGAAGTCAAGAGCAGGAAGGGCCAAGGCCAAAACCAGTTCAAAACCCTAGGAAAACTGGAAAACAGAGCCAGTCAGTACGCTCAGGCCCCAGGATTGAAGTCAGAAGATGGCAAAAGGCCTATTGTCAAGGGCAAAGTATAAATGACATGAAATCCAGTTAGGACAGAGAACCAAGAGGGGCCAGGTGATTGTCGCAAATGACGCTGACCACTAGGTGATGTCCGTTCTGACTCACTGTGGCTGAGTTGTGCTCACAGAGGGGAGAAGGGCTGATGCACACATACTTGGCCTTGGCAGGCCAAGAGTATTACATTTTATCCATTTTCATTTTATCTTGGATAGTTCATCAATTATCTTTTAGGTTTACAAAGGAAGTAATTTGTTTTTAATACTCCATGAAACTAGTGCTAAGGCCAGGATCCAGAGTGAATTTCCAGACACATATGTTAAGATAATTTGTACTGAAGAATCTTGATTGGAAAAATCAGCAGGAGGGATTTTGTGTGTGTGTTAGTTTGTGCTAGTTGGCTGTTCATTTTAACATTAGTACCAACTCTGTGACATACACAAACAGCCCAAATGACAGATGTTATCTACGTTTTTTTTAACAGATGAGGACATTGAGACTCATAGAGGTTAGATGACTTCTTCGAGCTACAGGTGGTGACTGGTCTAATTATAAGCCCAGTGCTAATGACTGCCATGCTGCCTAAGTCAAGGTAGAAGCGGCTTGAGTTGTGCTAACAGGGCCCGGTTTGTGATTATCTGTTTGAAATTTCACTGTTGTCTATATTCCCAGTTTATTTCCACCTCAGAGAATTTAAGCTGATTCTGATGCAGGGAGGGATCTTCAGACAGATTCCCTGGAATTGCCTCATCTGGATCCATAGATCTCTTGTGCTCAAAAAGGAGCCATGAAATAAAGATTCCAGGTGAAACTGAGTACTAGTCCATTCCTAGCTCTAGGAATAGTTTTTATTCATTCATGAAAAATATTTGTTGAGTGCCTACTACATGCCAGGCACAGTTCTGGATAGTGATACTAGACCTGAGAACAAAGATAAAGGCATGATATATACTAAGGGGAAAAATTAAATTTTTAAAGTTCAGAAAAATTAATCAGAGAGTATTTTCAAATAGAGCTATTGCAGTCATCTTGCAGCTTATTCTTGCTTCTGTTGCTAGGCTGATTTGCCGCTGGGCTTGGTACCTCTGATCCTAGACAAACTGGAAAACCCAAGGGAATGGTATGTGATCTAGTTTTTAGAGCCAAAAGGGTTTTGTTAGATTTTTTTAAAGGATAAAGAAAATTTCATTCGCACTCTTTTTCTTTAACATTACCCATCAAGACTTAAGAACCTATTCAGAGGGGGGAAAAGGGGCATTACAATTAGCACACATAATGTAGCAGGGTGGGGGCACGGGGAAGGCAGTATAGCACAGAGAAGACAAGTAGTGATTCTATAGCATCTCACTACGTGATGGACAGTGACTGCAATGGGGTATGTGGTGGGGACTTGATAATGGGGGGAGTCTAGTAATCATAATGTTGCTCATGTAACTGTATATTAATGATACCAAAATAAAAAATAAAAAAGAACCTATTCAGACTTAAGAACCTGTTAGAATTTCAGAGTAGGGTGAAACCATAGTTCTCAAATTCATTCATTCGTTTAGATAATAAAAATTTACTGAGCACCTACAATGTGCTAGGAATTAGACACTAAAAGATTAAGTGATGCAAAGAACTCTTTTTGCACCCATCTAAAAAATCAGGAAGGCATGGTCCCTCCCCTTGATGAGCTTTTGATCTGAAGGAGACACCTGTCTCTAACACTACTGGATTCCCATTGGGTAAATACATTGTTCTGATCATTAGCAATGCACTCTATACAGTAACAGCCCACATCACATGGGCCTTTACCCTAAGACTACAAGTTCAACTTTGAACATGCTATTTTAACCTTTTACAGAATGGAGCTCTATTTACTGGATATTCCACTTTCATTTCCATTTTATTCTGTCATCCTAATATGTAATAACTCAGAGCACAATGGAGTGAATTGACATAAAGCAATAATTAACTCCTGTATCCCTCAATAAAGAAATAAAAACAATAACAAGAAGAACATGTTAGCCTTGGGAGCATAATACATAGGATTTAAATCCACAGTTAGGGAAATGGCTTCTATTATTCTCATCCCAAGGTCTTTGTCTATATGTTGCATCCATCAATAAGAGCTGTGCATTTAAGGCATTAGTGGGTAATTTAGCCTGTTGAATACCAACTTTCCAACTAGGGAAAAAAGGGCTATAAGGTTAAGAAATAGATTTGATCCTGGAGATGGAAATACAAGAGGGTTAATGGAAAATCTGACAGATATTTAACTGTAATGTGCATTAATGTAGGTGACTCAAACAATCCCCTTTGCACCCATTCTAATTAGTTTTGCTTTTCTAATCACATGTCAGTTGTTATCAGTGTGGTGGTGGAGGGTGGGGGTGGGGGGGTAGTTTCTTTTTGTGAAATCAAAAAGCAGCAAAAAACCATTTAGCCAGTGCTGTAATCAGTAAATGTTCACATTAATGGTTAGTTAAAGTCAGGCACAGAGACAAGAGATTCAGAAGCGGTTTCCTATAGGGACAAACCGTTTAGACTGCTAGGATCAGAAAGATGTAATGTGAGTGAATCATCTTAATCTTTCACATTGTATTTTAAGCAGGGAAGACCAAACTTATAGACACACAAAGCCTAGGCAGCTGTCTGGATACTAATCAGAGAACTCTGGCTGAATATCTGCATTTTATAAGGTGAATCCGGACAATATGAGGGCAGCCCATCCTCCCAGCAGGAAGCTGGGGAGAGCCTGCCTGACGGCCACTTGCCTGTGCGTCCAGCAAAATCAAGTTTCAAGGTCTTCGAAGATGAAAGACTGGGGTTGGTGGACCCGTTTCCCTGTCTTTCTACTGCTAATTCCCTCCACCCTTAATCACTGGCATTTTCCACAGTTTGCTTTTCAGAGCAGCTTAAGTTCAGCTCCACCTTTAGGAAACATGAACTTCATAAACAGGGCACTTTTTTGGCCCGACTTCTTGGCAGTCCACGGGTCCGTGAGGGCGAGCCCAGGAGTGTGTGGGCCTCGCACCCTGGGCTCTGGCTCACATCTGCCCTCTGTGCCTCGGGTTGTCCTGCCCCCCTCCCCTTGGCTGCACCGTCTCCTCTTTTACCCTTTCCCCACAAACCAGTTCTGACTTTGCCTCTTTCCACTGACCTCCTCGAGACCTGTTCTGTGGCAGGCCTTGAAAGGAGGCTGAGGACCTTTAGCCACTAGAGTTGTTATTGCCATTAACAGTGAAGAGGCTTTTCCTGGCAAAGGACGCGTGTTGGGAGCACGAGGCTAATGAGCTGGCAGACCCATCTTCATGGCCCACAGGCCTCAGGCAGAGATGAATGAATTCTGAACGGACAAGACATGTCCAGAATGGTTCCCGACCTTGTCCCTTCTTGCTGACCGACCTGCCTCCCTCCGGGTCTTGCCCACATGCGACCGGAGTGAGCGTTCTAAAACAGCAGTTCGACCGTGTCTGTCACCTACCTACGCCCCTTAAATGATCTTCGTTTTCTCGGAATGAAATCCATCTCCTTGTGTAGCTTATAAAGCCCTGCGTGACATGGCTCCTGCTAAACACTCCAGATTTATGGGTTTCCTTCCCCTGCTTTCTTTTTCCCTTAACTCCCACCCATTCGCCTATCTTTTCCCCTGGAACTCATACACTCTGCATTCCAGCTCCTTCCAGAAAAAGTGTCCTCCAATTCCTGAGAAGTACCACACTTCCTCCCACCATCAGTCTTTAAATATGCTGCTCCTTCTGTCTGGAACATTCTTCTGCTCCACTTTGCCTGGCTAACCTAACTCTATGCTTTCTCAGTCTCAGCTCAGAAGCTCCTCCAGAAGGTTTCCTTTGCCTCCTAATCTAGATGAGCTCCCATCCAATATTCTCTGGTAGCTACCTCTATTTCCTCTCTTTCAGCAAGTACTGCCTCTCATATATCTTCATTCCTATGTGTCTTCCTCAACTAGACTGCAAGTTACTAAAGGCAAGGATTTTGTCTGTCATGTCTGCCATTGTGTTCCAGTCCCTGACATGTCTACTATATGGTAGGCATCCTAAACATACTTGTTGAACAAATGAATTGTGCCATTGATCCATCATTCTTTTTTCTGTTCTGAGGATTTAAGGGTGTCAACACATCACCCTCTCCTCAAAAGGTAGGAACAGGCGCCAGCCCGTCCACCTTCCCCCGCACCTAGTCTGCGATTATCACATCATGTGCCCACAGACCTGCATCAGCAGTTCTAGTTGTCAGGCTGGAAATCAGAGAATTCACTCTCAGCTGCCCCATGGGTTAACCTGGGGAAGGGGATTTTGCAGGGGCAATTTCGATTGAAGCTGAACTGACCTGTATCCTGGAGACTGATAGGGGTAAAAGCCAACTAAGAGAATTTTATCAACAACATTCCAAGTAATTCTTTTCTTTCAGAAAATGTATATGGAATATCAATAACTTAACCAAGAGTGACCAGGACAAAATCCCTGCCCATAAGCAACTAATAGAAACATGTGATTTTACTGTAGCTGTTCCAAGAACACAGAAATGAAACACCTATTACAGCCTTGGGATCCAGAAAAGGCTTCCTGGAGAAGGTGTCACCAAAGCGTCTACCTCAAGGAAGAATACGAGGTAGTGAGGTGGAAGGGAAAAGCCTCCCAGGGAGAGGCTGAGCTGAGCGCTTTGGGAACAGTCCTGGCCATTAGGGATGGCTGGCTGTAGAGCGTAAGGTCAGCAGAGGAGAGAGATGAAATAGAGTGGTAAGCAGGGGCCAAGTCAGGAGGGGCCTTACCACCCGTGGTAAGGAGTTTAGAAATTCATCCTGAGGGCAAAAGGAAGTTATGGAAAATTGCATGCATTGTTTTTAAATGGAGGCATGAATGCCTACCACAGGTAGTTGCTTAATGCAAACACGGTGAATGATAAAGAAACAGATGTGCTCTTCTGAAAAGTTGTGCTAGTTACAGCATAGAGAATACACTGGAAGGACCCAGGCCAGGGGCAAAGAGGCCTTCACAACATCTATTTGCCATTTCAGAGATTCGGAATGTGCAGTTTCTGTGGCCCGGGCAGCCCCTCCCTTCTTCCAGCCTCAGAATGTCTCTGTGCAATCACCCGTCCTCTCCCATTCTCTCCCTTACCTTCACATTGCACCTCTCTAAGGCCAACACTGTACTTCAGATCTTGCTCCAGAAGACTTGTTCCGTTAATTATCATCTCTTTTATCTTTACTCTCCCTTTCTGTCTTCACACATGCTCAGTCTGCCAGCATCCCACAAAAATAATTTTGCATCAGCCCTCCTACCCCTTTGAATCTCATTTTCCCAGTTACCAAGCTCAGAACCTTTGCAGTCAGTATAATTCTTTCCCGCTCAGTTAGGGATGTCACCGATGCCGCCCAGGCGCAGTGCTGGGGCAGTGCTCCTTCAACCCTCTTCTTTTCCAACTCCCTTTTCCCCCCCTTAGTAGGCTGGGTGGTGTGCCTAAAAAATTCTACCTTGCCCCATTTCCTTAGATCTGAGGCAAGTGGCTGGGGTTCCAGTCACCCCTGCTGTTTCGGCCAGGCCTCCTCCCCGGAATGGCAGCTTCACCCCAGGTCCAGTCACTCCCTGAGGTTCCACTTCCCAGGACCAGCTCTTCTCATAAGGTCTTTTGCCCAATGACTGCCTTTTCCCTACAGGCTACAGCATCCTGTCCACCTGCCCGGACAGTCCTGGGGTGTCTTGGAAGCCCAGCCTATGGCCCTCTCTATCCCCCATCCTCACTAACATGTTACTGTAACCACCCACCAACAGTGAAATAAGTGGAGTTTTGTTTCTTCCTCCTCTAGTGCATACAACATAGTGTAAACACTTCCAGTAGAGTTCTTATATTGTATTATAATTTTTTTAAGATATCTGTTTGGTCTAGTGAACTGTGAATTCCTAGAGTTGGGGCCATGGAATTTCTCTTTCTCCTTCCAAACTCACAATACATTTTGCATCTCTCATCGCATTGATTGCTTTCTACCTTCAATTGTAGTTAAGTCTATACTCGAACCCCTCTACTAAACTCCTGGAGAACAGAGTTCTATATATAATTCATCTTTATATCTCCGAGGGCTAACAGTACCTGAGAGAAAGTCCCAGCATATAAGGAAGAGAGAAGGTGAGAGCAAAGAAAGGAAGAGAAAGAAGTTGTGGTGTGTGTGTGTGTGTCTGTATAAGCTGTATGGTCTTGAAATCCAAGGAAAAAAAATATGTTTCAATAATTTCTGATGTCAACTGAGTACAAAATGTACATTATTGATTATTTATACATTGCTTACTTCCAAAAATGTTGTAAGCATCTTAATGATCATAAAGCCTTGGCCAAATTACTCTAATTCCCTGAAACTAAGCTGCATCATCTGTAAAATGAAAACAACAACATCTATTTTGCAAGATTATTGAAATAACCTGCAGTAAATACAGGGTCTGCACCTGGTAGGCAATTAGCATGTGCTAGCTTGCTTTCCTTTGTAAAATAAGAACCAACAGATCCGAATCCATTAAAGCAATCCAAATTAAATATTAGTAGAAACTCGCAATGGGT
The DNA here is from genome assembly GCA_032199065.1 of Smutsia gigantea. Lineage (NCBI taxonomy): Eukaryota > Metazoa > Chordata > Mammalia > Pholidota > Manidae > Smutsia > Smutsia gigantea. The sequence continues at coordinate 119,808 of JAVSCE010021138.1, forward strand.
AAATTCCAAAACTGAGCTCCCATTTCCAGGCAACTAAGGCAAAAAGAAATTAGGTAGGGATATGTAGGGGTTCTCTTTTTTTGAATATGAAAGAAAGTGTGCCAGTTCATGAGTGGAGGCAAACATTTTCCTGGAAATGAATTCAAAGGTAAATTTACCATTGGGGGAATTAGGTAACGTGATGGCCATCTAACTGGAAATTTTGCAAAGATACCATGACTCTGTTTACTTTGATGTTTCTGTTATTAAGCTGCATTATTGAATCTGAGACCAAAATACTACATTTTAATTCAGTGACTACTTTTCCCTGGGAAGCTGAGGCAATGTGGTACAGATATAGTGTTTGCTGAGGCTCTGTTTTCAATGGATCTCACATTTTGTTTTAGCAAGGATACTTCTGCCTTTCAGGGTTTCCCTGAGACACCTTCCCAGAACTTAGGTTCCTTCAGGACAGTGTTTTCAAACCAGGGTTCTGGCTTATCCCAGGAACAGAGTTTAGTGACCATACAGGAATGCATAGTTAAAATTCCCACTCAGCTGCCTCACTCACATATCAATTGTCTCAAGTGAGTCTCTTGCAAACCCATGCGTTGTGTAGAGTAGATTAGACCCATGGAATGTCTACCTCAGAATCAAATTTCAGGGAGAGCTTTTCAAAAATCCTTTTAAGCTATAATCCCATCCCTCCATATAGAACAAAACTATAAACTTCACATGTGACCTCTCTGCTCTCCAGACCAAGCTCATTAAAAATCACCATGAAAAAAATTCAGCAATTGGCATAGTTATTTATCATTCAACAAATATTTAAGCACCTCTTGTATACAGAAAACCATGCCAAGTGCTAAAAGAAATGTATTATGGGGTAGCTGTCTGGTGGGAGCAGCGTGGACAAGAGAAACACAGCACATGAATTCTGAACGCAAAGTTGTTGCGGAGTATTTTACCTTCAGTATCTAGACCTTGTTTACTTCTTTTGTTAAAATTTTATTCTATAATCTTGAATTCTATGACTCCAAAATGTAATTACTGTCCTCATTTTTTAATTGAATTTTTATTTTTTACCAAAGTAATACATACAAATCATTTTAAAAGACTAAATCATGCTAGAAATGTAAAAGCCCTTCCTTGGCACCCCTTAGTCTCTAGAGGAAACCACTTTCATTATTTTGAGCTTTTTTTCTGGTATTTACTATCATATTGCTAAGTTCCTCACTACCTGATACCTCTTGATTTATTAAGTTTTGCAATATCTATTAATTCTTATTCTAACAGATAAAGATTTTAGCTCTATTTCCAACCCTTTCCCTCTCTCCCCCTTTGCCACAATGTGGTTATATGCTTAAATCCATATCAGTATTTTCAGAATTATGAAGAGATAAATAATGTTAACTGTTAGGACTGTAATTCCTCTTTAGGACGTAAGTGTTCAACATTTTCTATTTTTCACTTGTGAAGTTTCTTTGAATCTCTAACTAGGTCTTTTCATGCCTCCCAACAGCTCTGTAAAACATTTCGCAGTATGTTTTCCACGCGGTGATTCCTGTCAGATAATCTGTTTGCTCCATTTCTTTCCCTGGATAGTCTCCCCAGGAGCGCTCTGCCCCCAGCAGCAACCCTGATGGGTGTTTTGCAGGCCAGCTGAGGCAGCTGCCATCCTGGGTCTTCCTGCCCTGTCCTGGCAGTTCCTTCATTTCCTTTGTCAGATGCCCTGTTTCTGGACCCCTTGTGTTTCTTTATTTCTTTGTTTATTTACTCTCTCATTTTGGTGGACTATGTCTGACAAAGGGTGTATAAAAGGAAAGATGTTGAAACCTTCAGAGAAATAATAACCCCTTTGAAGTGATAAGAAAACAAATTCAAGAAATCAAGAAACAGAACTCGGTCCTATATGATATCCTAGTAACTATACTTGCTGCTACAGAGCATGCGAAACTATGACGGGGAAGGAGAGCGCCTACTGCCTGCTAAGTGCTTTCTCCATGACATTCTTAAGAAACAGGTCCTCTTTACGTAGGAACAAGTTGAGAGCAGAGTGGATTAGTAATTTGCCTAAGTCACACAGCTATCAGGTAGCAGAACTGGAATTTAGATCATGTTTGTCTGTATCTAGCCATGCTCCATACACTGCATCTCTTAGCCAAAAAGAACAAATGCATAATCCTTGCCCTCAAGGAGTTTGTTCAACTGTGTCTTTAATCCAATGTCAAACAATTGCTATTTTCTGACCCATTATGCTGCCCTTTTATGTATGTGTGTATGTGTCTATAACTCTATTCTGGTTAATGCAACTTAATTTTCATAGTCCCATGTACATCAAGTTTTTTTTGTGGTATCATTAATCTACAGTTACCTGTGCAACATTATGGTTACTAGACTCCCCACGTCATCAAGTCCCCCCCACATACCCCATTACAGTCACTGTCCATCAAGTTCTATTACAATATTCTTCTGTGAAATTCTGCAACAGAGCTATTTCCAAAGGAGATTTCGATTCTCTATCCAATTGTTTGTTAGGGATTAGGCAGTTACACTCTGATCTGGTTACAACTAAAAATACGTTAGTGGTTTTGCCCTTCTCCCTGGTGGATTTTAGTTTCTATGCCAGTCAGTTCATTTGCTGACATTTATCACATTAAGCTCCTGCTTAAGGGACATCTAGGATCATCAATAGGGAATTAACTGCGTAGAAAGAATCATACATACTCTGGTTGTGCACTATACCCTCAGGTTACTCCAAGCTCTTGTGCCCTGGAAAACTTCTCTTCAAAATGAAACAGAACAGTTAAGTACAATGGGTAGAAATATAAGAAAGGATTTGAAAATGAATGAAAGAAGATAGAATCTTTCTTTATAGATAAGTCATTGACCAATGTGCAAACTGTGCATTGCACTCGGGCCGGCCAAGCTGACACCCTCTCACAGCCTTTCTCGCCTAGAGGTCTAGACGCCTTGGATGCAGCTCCCATAAAACGAGAAGCCTAATGGCACAGTTAGCTGCTGGAACTGGAGCAAAGGGACAGTCCTCTCTGCACACTCTTAGCACCATTTCCCAGCAACATCTTGGTTAGTGTTCCGGTATCAATGCCCTCAGAAGCAGAAATGTGAGCCCTTTCACACAGTTAGAAATTGGAAACAGGGAACTGTTCTCTGAGTGGCCTCCACTTTCATGCTGCGTTCCAAAACTCACTCTTAATTTGGTTGCTTGGCACTCCTGGTGCATTGTTTTCCACAGAAACAGTTTAAAGAAAGTCTATGAAGTCCTCAGGCTAGCCTTATACAATGTCTGTTTGACTCAATATGGATATTGAGCTGTTAAAGTATTAACCATGATTTCTCAAACATTACATTAAGAAAAAAGAAAAGATTTGTTCACATAGATTGATTGAGCCAAGCAGTGGTGGAACCAAGAATGTGATCTGTTTAGTGAAACAGAGAATTACAGCACAAGAGAGAAATGTGAGTCCCAGGTGTGCATAGAACACTTTACCATGAAAACCACCGAGGAGGGGCTTGCACGTCAGCTTGGCTCCAGGCCCTGAGTGGGGAGTCGGGGAACATTTTTGCCTGAACTTTCATGGCAGTGGGAAGCAGACCTTCAGGCGAAGGGAAGAGAGAAAACAGATTAGCTAGAGCACCACCAGGGGCGGGGCACTTCACATCTAGTGGTCCTCCACGGACTTTCACAGCTGGGTACTACCTGAATGCCTGTCAGTGTCTGTATCTGTCCACACCAGTTTTGGGGCTGAATTTTTTGATCTAACTCATCAAGTTTATGCAGTTTTGAGGCATCAGTTCTACTTTTGTAGTCTATAGACTCCACGCTCGCCCAGGAGGCAGGACTGGTTGATGAGGCCGTGTCTGGCTTTTGCGCATACAACCCACAAAACTACTTGCTTCTGAAAGAGCAGCACTTGTGCAGCCATGACGGCTCCTAGAATAAGGCTTTGACCCACATGTGCACTGACATTGTAATTGTCTACAGAGTCAAAGCCAGAGAGAAAGCCAGAGGGTCAGAAAGATGGGGTTGAAAGTAGGAAAGAGAGATCCCAAGGGGGAAATGAAAGGAAATTTGGGCCAAAAAAATGCAATTCTGACCATCTCTTCCACTGTGTAAAGATACTTTATAAGGCAATTTAAACTCTGACAAATTGCCTATTTCTGTTTGCGAATGCAGTTGAAGCCAACCATTCTCACAGATCTCTCCATTTGTTTTTCCTCCTCATGTTTCATTCAGTTTTAGGGGAGGGGTGGCAAGGGGGGCTATTGCAACCTCCTTTCACATTTCTCTGAACATTTGAAATGGCGTCAAATCTAAATGGGTATGAATTCAGCATGGATCCCAAGGCCCAGAGGTCAGGCTCCACTTGGACAGTTTTAATACGTAAAAGGCTGCCAACACTCATTTTTATAGAGCAGCAAGGGGGCTGCTCACACAGTTCATGTGGGTAAAGATTCACACACATCTCATTTTCCTCATACTCAGAGGCAAGTACTTCCTGATCACTATGGGTTTGTGCGAGCTGGGAACATCAGAGCACCCTGCTCTGTCCACCTTGGGCGCCTATGATCCCCAAGAAAGCCAGAGCAAATGGCTGAGAACCTCACTAGGCCATTCCTCAGGAGTCTGAGGGCGGCCCTGACCTCCCTGGGAATGGGATTCCTCGCCAGATTCAGATGCCGAGGCTTCCCTCGGGGACCACAGTCCGTCCCAAATGGAGGAAGTTGCTGTGAGAAGTTAAGCAGTCAGCTGTGAAGGGCTGTGCTCACGTTTGTGTGTGTGTGTGTGTCTCAGTGAATTACATATGTTTGTGTGTATGTGTGTGAGAGAGCCCCCCTCATTGTTGCTAGCAATATAGTACACATGGAATTTAAAATCTCACAGAGAGAAACCAGTAAACAGAATAAGAGGGGAGCTGGTTTTTCTACTCACATGTTCATTACAAGACACACACCATTCACACCTCCAGGCTTTACACTGTTCTCTTTCACCTCCTGAATGTCTGAGATTCAGCTCGGATAGTATTTCAAATGACTGGGAATCACACCTCTCAGCAATAGAATTAGAGCAATTTTCAGTTTTAATTAGTTTAAAATTAAAAAAGTTTCTTCCGCCTATTCATTGCCCTGAGGTAGGAAAGAGAATTTATTAACAAGTTGATCCTAAAAGTGGCAACCTAGGACCCCACAAAGCAGGGCCGACTAGGGTTCATGTCAGTATTCAAGTTTAGGGAAGCGTGAGAATATTGTATAGCATGGCTAAATGGTTCAGACACATTAGCATCTGATCAACATGAAAGGTGCTATCTGACCACCAATTAGTAAGAATAGAAGCATTTTTCGCATTGACCATTGTAGCAGATGACACATGAAACAATATGTTCCCAGAGACAAACCCCACCAGCTTTTCCAGTAACCTGAAAAGACAAAGAAAAAGAGAACTTGGGGAACTCCTACTCATCAGTCAGGTTTCCCCTTAAACATCACTTCCTTTAGGAAGTCGGTCAGACAGACCCACCCCCTCCCGACTTCCCCTAGCTCAGCTCTTCTCGTTCTTTATGTCATGCCTTCCAGAATTATCTCTCTACTTCACTAGACAGTCTTTCCCTCTCAGTCCCCAGGGGCCAGCATACTCCCCAGCACTTTGTAGGCACTTAAATACATGCTCAGTGATGGAGTAAGTTTGAGGGGCCTCTGTTAGGTCTGGGAGGATACAAAAAGGGAGAAGATAACCCTGCCCTGTCTGGGAGGAGACAGTCAGATGATACAAACCTGATATAATTTGCAAACTTTGTAATGCCTGTAAGAACAGCTTTTCTAAAGGAGAACAAAGGGAAGGTTGATATTTGAGAGCCCTAGTGATTAATCAGTTATACCGGCTACTTCTCTGATTTCTTAACTTTACTAATAAGACACCATGAGTAGAATCCTATTTCCTTACATTTCAAGTGTGCTGTCAGGAGAACCCCATTATCAGTAATAACAGGCAATGGATTGCATTTGGGGGAATACTATATCAGAAAGAAAACATTAAATATTATAAATTTCCTCTCTGGGAAGTGTATCAGTTTTGTAGTATCTCACATTGAATCTCTAAAGTTCAGAACTGAAAGCTAATATGCAATTGGCTTTGTAGTAAAACTTTGAAGAGTGAAATAAAGACTCACTCTCAAGTTTCCACTTCCATTTCTTTGTCGCCTACTCCTTTTGTCACTCTGTCCTTCGAATCAATTTTTTTAGAGGAACAATCAAAAGCAGAATATGTCGCACCCACTCCTTGGCCTCCCGTGCTCCATGTAGCACTGTTTGTTGAGCGCTTTTGGTGTGCTTGGCGTAACAGACGACAGAAAGGGAGGGAAGGCTCTTCGGAGGATTTCTGATTCGGTTAGAATACCATTTACAAAGATAACCTGAAATCTAACTTTTATTCCAGTGTCAAAAATGACTTGAAATCTTTTTCATATGGGGATGTGTGTCAATACACCCTTCGTTCCTCTCACAGCACTTAGTGGGCCCCTCCATGCTTGATGCGGACGAAAGGATCGAACCCAGGTGCAGCCGCGAAGGGGAATGACTGCGGAGGCCTTGAAACCATCATCATGGTCCAACCCTGAATTGCTCGCCCACATGAGAGAGAAATTAGATTTTGCAAATGTTGCCTGTTGTTCTCATGTGACCAAAATGACTACAGACAAGAGCCTCATAAACAGAACACAGAATCGCAGTAGTATCTGGGCAGCACTTTGAATTTGGTAGGTGCAGCATGGATGTCCCTTTGCACACTGCTGTGCCCTGAGAATATGAGCTTCTTCGAGGCCATCTGGCTTGGATGCCCTTGACTAACTGGGTGGCCTCAAGCAGGCCAGGTAACTACTCTGCCTCATTTTTCCCAAATCACAGTGAAACAGGTGATCAGACCAGATGTGTGGTCTCCCGACTTTTTATCTTTCAAGATCATGTTTATAACAGAGGTGTTGACATAGATTTGCTTTATTTCATCTTCCTATGTAAGGACATTAAAAGTTAAAACAACTACTACCAGCTATTACCATCATTTAATGCAAGAAAATACACTTTATCATTAAAAAATTGAGAATAAGTGATTGACCTTCAAAGTGGAAGTTTAGCTATTTGATAAACTCACTGCATAAGCCTTATTATTTTGGTCCCATTAGCAAATAAAACTTCCTTGGAAACAAATACGTGTCCTTAGAACCCCATTAGGCTAGATGGTCTATATGGGCTTCTTCTATCTGTACCACTCTAAGCACAATACTGGAACTTAAAAATAAGTAAATAAATAAAATGCCAACTAGAAATCACCTTCTACTTTGTTATACGGAAGGTGTTCATGTTTTCTGGCACAGCTAACTAGATAGAATGTGAAAGACACTGCCAGCGACATATACTACTTCCACCTAAAACAATAGATCTGCATTCACTACATTAAATTGTTGTCATTGTCAGCCACAGTGACTCTTCTACTTAGGAGTGAATCTAGCAACAAGGAAATCAAATGAAAAGTAAAGAAGATGCCAAAGGGACAAGAGAAAATAAAAGCAAAACAAAAGTCTTTTTGCAAGACTAAATTGATGATTTTGCCCAAAACGCAAAAGTAAAAGAAAGGATTTACAGCGTAAAGAATACCATTCGCTTAAATTAGTCACTTTTGTAACAGTATTAATGCTGCAGCCCAAGTTTTGGGGTATAAAGTAAATATAAAGTCTGTTCCCTGAGATTCTACTTGGTTTCCACAATAGTTTTTTTTTTCAAGTCATCCCAGATTGGAAATATAAATATAGAAATTTATAGTTATCAATATTTTGAGCCAAATTCTAAGAGAAGGTGTTTGGACTGAAGTCTGAAAGTACTTAATTGGAATGGAGCCACCAAGAGACAAATTTAGTCTCAGAGGCACATGTGAGAAGGTGACAAATGGAATTTATTGTGTTGGGAGGATTGTGGATTTGTCTTCTTGTTTCCTTTGGCATTTCAGGGCAAGAGAGAGGCTTCGGTATTCATTGCTGTAAACACACAGTCACTTTGGCATGAGTTGGGATCGCTGGTTCCATTCAGGATTCATTTTGTAGTAAATCTGTTTTTAGAATGAGGTAGGTCTTTTAGAAAACAGCCCTTTCCCTGAGAGAGATCTCTTTCAATTTAAGAAGACTTCCTTTTCTTTCTCCCCTTCCTTTTCTTCCTTGTCACATACCTTTATTTCAACTATGTACATTCTCAAATTTTGGTTCAGCATTTCAAAGGTGGTATGAAGCTTAGATAGATTTCTAGTAAAATCTTTTCTCCCTTTTTACATATGTAAGTGAAACTCAGTGCCTTTTCCAAGTACATTCATTCATCAGAATCCTGATTAGAACTGTGATCTGATTTCCAGATCAATGCTGGACCCTGCGATCAATTGTGTGTCCTGTGAGCCTCTGGAACTGGCATATTAGTAAGTATACAGATAACTCTAGGAAGCCTGCAAAGGTCCATCAACCTATCTGCCTCTGGGAATACCCTGAAGCAAGGTTTTAACTACACAGAGAGGTGGCCTAACTTACAGCCAAATCTTTTCAGCAAGTGGGCTGGGCAAGATCATTGCAAATGGGAAATGGTCAGCACCAGTGAGGACTCAGAGGAATTCTTTAGCTACTTGAAATCGTTTTTAAAAAGATCAAGATAAAACTGAGTAAATACATTTTTGTGTCCCCCACAAATCTTATACTCCACCTAACTTGATTTTCTTAATTTTTTTAATTCAATATACATTTTGAGAATCTGTGGTGTATTTGTGGTTCAACAGCCAAGATAAATGAAGGGAGGTCCCCTCCCTCAGGGTCTGCTGATGCAATTAGGGAAAGCTGCCTTGAGGGGCGACTTTTCTATGACTGAGACTAGTCTGATCGACCGCCCACTAGACAACCAATCTTCAAAATGGCCAGTGGTGATATGTCATGGTGACCTCTTTTAATATCTCTGTATGTTAGGTACATGCTGGATGGACTGGGTGGAGAAAGAAAAATAGGGCCTTTGGGTTAATATCGATGAAAATGATGAAGTTTGATGACTGGGAAATTAAGAGGATGGAATAATATCCAGAGCCCCCAAATACCCATGTCTTGTTAGCCCATCAGTACAAATGAAGTCACATAAGATCAAAACTGGAATCTCACAGGCTGCAACCTTCCCCCCGTGCCTTCTCACCTGAGAATTCTAGTCTTATGCAAAGTCACTTCCAGCCCTCTGCCACATCCCAGGTACTCAAGAGTCCAAACTCCATGTTTGGCTTGCTCTCTTGAATCAGTAGCCACAACTGCTTGATACTAGCAGCTTCCACTCAGAGCTGCCTTCCAGACCCCACTGGCCTCCACTGCCTGGAGCCGCGTGTCTCTGGGCGCTGAGGCTCCCTTAGCAGTTCCAAGCTGAGTGTGACATCTCCGCCCCTCCCCAGGGCACACAGCCAGTACAGCCAGCTCAGGACGCTCCCAGGTACCAGGTGTTGTGCTGGCAAAGCCACCCTCTCTGATTCTCTGGTCCTGTTGCTGAATCATTCTATTTATACCAGACTCTAAATTTCTTCACGAAGAATATTTTTTTCCTCAAGAAGCTCCAGTCCCTCAACAACGTCCTCCATTCTGCATGTATGTCTGAATAACTGAACACAAATTAGGGATATGGTTCAAGCCTCTACCTACCTTCTCCACCCAGGAGGCCCCTTAACCTTCATGTAAAGCTTAGCTACTTCCTCCTGGCAGGTGTGTTCAACTCTCAGCTACACAAGAGATGCTGAAGTAACAACAAATTAATCACTGAAGACAGAGGTGAACAATTGAGAAAACTCAAGACGATTGTAGTCAGTGCCCCTGGGGCAAAAATGAGATTTATTTCTTGTCTGCCCTGAATATATAGCAGTGTAGTGCCCTATGGTTGCAGAGTGAATTTGAAATTCCGAATCAAGAACCACCGATCTAAGCAATATGATTTCTCTTTTATTTATAGTGTACTTAATGTCTTTTAAAGTTACAGTATTATTTATCTGGAGTTTTGTTTACTTGTTCAATTAAAATGGAAATACGCCAAACAGGTAGTCACTTTAGATTTAAAAAAAGAAAAAGAAAAGGTGAAAATAGGAAGAAAGAAAGAGAGAGGGAGAAGTAGGAAGGAAGGGAGGGAGAGGAAGTGAGGGAAGACAGGAAGGAGGGGAAGAAAAAGAAAAGGAAGAAGGGAGGGAGGGAGGGGATCTCTCCTTTTGGATCTTTAGTTCTCAAGCTCAAATGTATACATATTTTTAAATGTCCAGCCTACCCTGGACACATCACATCGGAATCTCTTCAGGTTGGGCCTGGGCATCTTTTCTGTCTGTCTGTCTGCCTTTAAAGCTCCCCCAGGAAATCCTACCTTGCATCAGAGTTGACTGCTGTTGTTCTAGGGGAAGTACCAGGAGAGGGGAAGTTCACTGACATACTCTACCTGCCCTGAAAAGTCAGGCTTTCTCCTGTACTATTGAAGAGAATCAACCCAGCTCAGTTATTATAATAAAGAAAGTCATCGGGGAAACATTTTCTTCTTTCCAATGGCTGTGTACAGATTCTTGTGAAAACAGCTAGTGTAACTGAGGATAAAACATCCTAAATAAAGTGGTATATGCATTATTTTTATGACTCAGGATACGCAGATAGTTAGGAAGTAACACTTTGGTTGACATTTAACTACTACAAGAAGAAAACTTGTTGAACCAGAAACATCAACAAATGGATGAGAGGTTTCAGAAAGACTGACTTCAGCAGGTATTTTCTTCATAAAACTGCATCTTTCTTCAGACAAAATGTTCAGTTTATTTGGCCCTATTTATAAGCACGTTTGATTCTGTCACACCCTCAGGCCAACAAAGCAGGGAAATTATTAGAATTCTGTACAGAGGTCAACAAGACCTTAAAGCAGCAACTTGAAACCACAAGCTTGCAAAATAATGACATTTGAATTTCTTCTTCAGGAATATATAAGCAACATAGCTTTGAAATGAAAACTAAAACAAGACAGGTAGTTGTGGTTATGCATTTTCATGTCTCTGTTCCAAGATTCATATTAATGTGAAATATCATACTCAAAGAATCGGTAGACCCAGTAAATAATCATTTCCTCTCCTTTCTTGGATTCTCATAAAGAAAACCTTTGGGGCAATTTTGAGATTCTAAATCCTGTTTACCAGTGACAGATGTAAAAAGAAGATTTAAAAACAAAATCCAAATGGAATTTAATTTCTAGGAGAAGTGTTTCATTTGTTGTATCCTTGCTTATTTTGTAGAGAGTTAGGGGATCATGTGACAACTTTGGATGTCAAACGCTTCTTGGCTGACATAACAGACTTGCTTTCTGGAATAGAGTCATTACTGTTATAGGGCCATGCTGTTGGCTACAAGAAACACATTTGCTTCGATGGAAATGCCCCCTTGTTATTTCTTTAAATGCATGTCTTGTTGTGTGAAAGAAGGCATTTTGAAAGGCAGCCCGTGTCTTGAAGAGTTGCTTTTAAAATAGTGTCAGGCTCTACTGGACAGACGAGCATTGATACTGGAGATGCTGTGGCCAGAGGAAAATGTATGCAAAAGAGAGCATATCAGCAGAAGAGAGAGTCCTGAAGGGCGAGGCTAGCGGGTCTGCTTTGGGAGCAGGGCAGCTCGCTGAATGCTGCACGGGACTCTGGGGAGGTCCGGCCATGTGATCTGTCGTGCCTCTCCCTTACTCAGAACCCTCCACTGGTTTCCCACGTCACTAGGGGTAAATGCCAAAGTCCTCGCAAGACCCTGCAAGATGGACTGCAGGATCACATATACAGGAGTGCAATGAGCATGTACACACGCACACACACACTACCCCCCTCCACGCACTACCTCCCATCTGCTTCTCTACCCTCCAGTCATACCCGTGTTCCCAGAATACACCGAGTTCCTACTCATCTCAGGTTTCCTCTTTCAATGTCCTTTATGCATCTTTATCTTCCTTACCAGGTTTATTCTCCTCCATAGCGCTCGTTGCCTTTAGGCACACTGGGCGACCTGCCTGTGTCTTTGTTCATGTGCATCTGTTCTCTCTGGGATTCAAGCAGGAAGCTTCTTGGTTTTGTTCACTGTGGTCTTCCCAGCACCTCAGATAATGTCTGGCACTTAGTAAATGCTAAATCAATGTTTGTTGAAGAGATAAAAGACTTCATCCTACTCTTACCTCATATAACCCAGTGTTAGAGGTCCTGGTGATTCAGTGGAATCTGGTCAGCTCTTATTCAAGGAAATGTCATTAGATCCATCATCAATGAAGAGCATGTAGTGTCTGAAGATAGGTGGCTCAGGGCTGAGTATTTGATGTCTTGTCTGGTCCATCTATAACATCATACCTCCCCTGTTTCCCTCCTTCCTCCCCTCCCCTTCCCCCTCTCAGGAACAGGCCTAGGAGGCTGGAGTAGGGGGGCAGTCCAAAGGCCAGCCTAACCAGTTTCCCCTGGGCCCTGCACAGAAGCAGGTGGAATGCCAAGAGGCCACTGTGTCCCCACAGCTCCAGCCCTTGGTGCCTCCTAATATAGGCAGCACAGAGAGGATTAACAGCACCAGCTTTGCAGTCAGATAGACTTTGCTTCAAATGCTGGCTTTGATGATCCCTAGCTTTTTAACCGCCATCAACGTACTTAGACTCTCTGTGCTTCATTATCTGTAAAATGAGAGTAATACCACACGTGACTATTGAAATGGATAAAGTGGTACCATTTATGTTAAGCAGTTACTGCAGTTCCTGGAACATAAAAGTTCACAATAAAAGGCAACTCCCTAGAACCAGACAAGACCTGGATCAATCCTTTATGAATATTTGGGAGATTTATGGACTGAATCATGATTCTAATTGCTAGAGTCTCCATGTCGTCATCCCAAAGAACTTTGGGAAACTAACAGCTAAGCTAATGTTCTTTGCTGTTTCTTCGTGTGTGTGTGTGTGTGTGTGTGTGTGTGTGTGTGTGTGTATGTGTGTATGTGTGTGTGAGTGAGTGTAAGAGAGGGAGACAGAGAGTGACGGACACAGAGTGCTGTATACCAACACGACCAAGGAGATTTAAAAAGCAAACAAACGTGCTTTGCCCTACTGGCCATGAGAACCAATATCAATCATTAACTTCATTAGAAGAACCTATCTCTGTTTTTTATCTTGGCTTTGGGATAAATATTTGATAAAACCAGGGCAATTTTCTTAATAACTTTTCTTGGACCTTTTTTAAAAAAAGAATGTGGAAAAGCATTTTTAAATCTATCAGACATGTATTCAGAACATTTTCCAAATCATAAAAAAAAAGCTCAGTTTTGTTCGGATACTTTAGGTTCTGGAAATAAGCTATTTCCTGTCTACTTTAACACAAAAACATTCCTTCTAGCTTTTTAAGAATACAGTCCCTTGTTGAGATGTTGGCTTCCTGGTTTAGGGCATGAATTCTAATCATTTCTAAACTTTCAACTTTTATTCTGCATTTAGAATTTAAGCAAAATGACAAACAGTGATGGAGTTTTTGAAATATGAAAGTCTTGGATGAAAAGTGAAAAAAAATTGTTTCCAGGATGATAACAATAATAATTAAAGCCAGTTGAAGATTTATTGTGTGCCAGGAACTGTTCCAAGCACTTTACATTGCTAATTCATTGAATCCTCACAATTTTTTTATGAAGATACTGTTATCCCCCACATTTTATAACACACTGAGGTGCATGGGGGTTAGTTAACTCACACAATGACCATGTAGTTAGTATGTTCACAGTCTGAATGTATTGCCTTCTACAAATATAATAGTGAATTTTATTACGAAAAAGGAAAGCGTGGCTTAGGCCCAGAGATTTGCCCAAGGTGCATAACTAGTAAAGGTAGAGGGAGGAATTGAACTTAGGAAAGTCTGAATCCAAAGCTTAGACTCTTCTTATATCCACTTCACAACTATTTTTCAACATTCAGACAAACCAGCAGAATGATTTACATAAACATTTCATCAAATATTCCTTCTTATAGAACTTGAAATAATGTGGAAAATTCCTCTTGTCTAACCATCCACTCATATTCTAGAGTAAACTTGATGAATGATCACCCAGCTTCTGCTTCCATCAGTCCGTCTTCCCGGAGTGCAGATGGTCTCCATTACTGAATCACCCTGCTGGTCGGGAGTTTTCTTATACTGAGCTGCTGAGCTCTGACCTAATTTAATATGGTTCATAATTTGTGGAGTACCTTGATACTAAGCTGGCATTCCACTAAATCACAGATCTTCAGGAAAACAGAGTCAGAAGGTGCCATACAGTGGTGTCCTGCAGCTGATCAATCATGAGCCTTGGGACCCATAGGTTGAAGATGTCCTGGCCACCCTGGCTTATCGTACAGACTCATGTGAACCTGTCTCTCTTCTAAGCACACAGGCAACATGTGAGCAGAACCAAGCCCTTGGTTGAACTCTAGTCCAGCAGACATTGTACTAACAGGCAAAAAAGGAAATTCAGGACTGGATTCAGGTGTAGAATTTAGAGACATTTATTGGAATTAGGAACACTTCTAATCACATGAATTCAAATGAAATACAATTACAAAGAGATTCTCGTATTGGAAGAAACTAATATATTCACAAGAGTTTAGGTGTGTGTTTTTTTTAATGAGCATTTACTGGGTGGCTGTTTGAGAAACAATATGGCTCCATAAAAACAGCCACAGGCTTGGGAGTGAGGCAGCCTAGGGCTCAGATCTCAGCTTTGTTATTTTCAAGCTAGGTAACCTGGGTAATTAATATCCTGTCTAAGTCCTGGTTCTCTCATCTACAAATAGGAGTAATAATATGTATTATAAGCAATAATGGAACCATTGTGATGGCTAAGTGGCATAATTATGTAAAATATGTAAGTATGTAGCATACTCACTGGCATATAGTCAGCATTCAGTCCATGGTGGTTATTATTACAGTAGCTATTCATTCACTTAAAAAGTGAAATTTACTGAATTCTCATATAGTAGAACCAAACCTCCAACCTTCATGCCTTGTATACTGAAGGCACACTGCTAAAAGGAGAGAGATAGCCTCTGACTTCCCAGAACTTGCAATGTAGCTGGAAAAATAGATACTAAACAAATAATAAAAGTGAAGGATGAGTTATGAGAGGGGAAACATAGGAAAGTGCACATAACTTTGAGGGCTAGGGAAGGGGTCCCTGAAGAGGATTGTGGGCCCTGAGGGAACAGTCAGCAACAGACAGACAGGGGTGGAACAGCATGTACAAAGCCAAGAAGTGACCCATCAGAAATGTGCTGGGAAAGAAAGATGGGTGAAGTAGCAGAGAGTCTGACAGAAGGGTGGGTTCAAATTGGGACCAAATTGTGAAGGACCTTGTTTAAGCTGTGTTAACAGAGTTTGTTTGGGTTTTATCCTGAAGTCAATGGGAAGCCACTGAAAAGCTTTTATTAGGATGAGGAGTTTGCAACATAATCACATTTGGCTTCAGTGTAATAGATATAGCAAGACTTGGCCCTCATCAGAGACGGTTATGATGTCATGGAGGAACTGGTGGAGGGGAGGGAAGCAACGTGAGGACAGGTACCTAGCTGAAGGAGGCCCGGGAAGAGGAGTGCTTTTAGGTACAAAGTTCTGGGTTAGATTTTTAAAGTAAGGAGCAGCCCCGTCTACTTGATAGGGCATTTGAGACAGATCTTAAAAATGGACACCCTTTGGATAAGGGAGAAGGTGCTGGGAGTGGGCGGTGCTTGCCCTCCTGCATACCCTGTCTGAGAAGTAAAATTAGCAGCGCTGCTCTTAAAGTGGTCCCGGCTCGTGGTAACTGGCTCTGCATTTCCCCTCCTTCCCCACTCCTTATTTCAGAACCCCTTTGAGAGAAAACTCTGCCACCATTATTGTAGCCCTGAAACCCACATTCTGTAGACTTCAAATTATTACCATGTGTTATACCCTCCTGCATTCTCCCAAGGTCATTTCCAGCTGGATGCCTGTGTAAGCTTATAGCTCTGCAAAGCACTTTCTTATACGCCCCCTCCAGCTCTGAACTCTTTACCTGTGCTGCACTGCCATGTCTACATGCTTACTGAGTAGTTAAAACAGTACAGGAAATACTATATCATCCCACTGGTATAACCAGTTAAATTGCCGAGTGTCTCGGCCTTATAAGCTTGAGCCATTTATTATAAATGCCACATCACAGTGCAGCAACTTTCAGTTTCTTTTGAGTCATGTAACACAGACCAGGGCAAAGAAAGTGCCCCCTCCCACCCTTCCCGGACTTCTCACGTGTTTTATCTCAATTGATCACATATATGGAAAGAATACCAAAGCAGGAGAATTTTTAAAAATATTACTGAAATAGCCATTTTTCTTTTAAATAAACTTGTTCCTTTAAATAAGGCTGAAAGTGGAACTTTTCTCTACAATGTGACGGTTTCCTGTTCTGTTATGAGACATATGTACAATAAGGTGCCCAAGCTGAATAGAGATCTGACATTAGACGTCTGATTCACCTTACTTGGAACATGGCAGGTTTTCAGTAAATGGGGCTTACACCGCTTTGAAGAGCCTTCAGTCCCTAGAAATTAGATAACCGGTCAGATCACACTTCAGATTCATTGGTTACAGGCTGAGTTATTGTGAGTATGGCTGATCGGTTGATTAGAAAGCCCTCGCTGTGTGCATTATGAAGCTCGTGTTACTCTTAAGTGAAAGCAACACCAGTAAAGGGAAAAGCTTTTGCTCATTGAGAATTACTAGAAAAATGAGGGGGGAGTGGTTTTTTCTTCATTGTATTCCATTTATATTTATGGGTTATATTTAAATTAAGTAGAATTAATATGAGATACTTCCTCCTAACAGAGAAATATTAAGCAGGCAAAAAAGGAAGCATAGGAAGGAAGAAAGAAAAACAGAGAAAGGAAGAAAAGAAGGGAACTTCAGTTTAAAATGAAAATTATTTACCTGAAAATATTTCTTAATTATAGGCTTTTATACCTTTCAATCTGGAAAGAAGGTCACTTGTCTTGTAGGATCCACTCTTTATTCATGCCCTGATGTCCAGATGTCAAAACCAGGCTGGTGGAAGACATGTATATTCCAAGGAAACAGATCTGGTTTCGGTTCTTTTCTCTCTTATTTGAACAACTGATACACTTAGCAGGGAACTGTATTCACCTTCTCAAACTTGCCTCCACTTTTATATTTTCCTCTTCTGATGACCTTGTTCAGAAAAAAGACCTGCACTGCATGGCTTTCTTGCCTCCAGCTCATTTAAAACAGCATTCAGTCACCCTTCAGCTGCTCACTCTGTCGTGTGAACTTTTGTCCTTTGCCCAACTGTTGAAATCACACCATCTCTTCACCCAGAAAAACCAGAGGGGAAGAACAATCCAAGCAGACAACGTCTCGTAATCAAAAGAATAGCTGTCATTCTGCTTAAAACAAATTCAGAAGATTTCTAAATGATTCCCTGATGAGAGCATTTTCTTGGGAATTTGACAGCCTAGCGGAAAAGTTCTTTAAGGAGAAATTGTAGAGCATATAAGTATTGTTCCAAAATTGCCAGATACACAGGACGTAGTCGCCTCTTCATTTCAGTTTCTGTCATTATGAGTCTGTATATATTCCAGATCCAGAATAACCTGATAATCAAGCAGAAATGAGTCCATGTCCAGCTGCTCCTGAGACCCAGCAACCACCTTACCTCTTGGGCTCTCGGTTTCCCTCCCATGACACTGAAGGATGCTGTTCTCATGAAGAACAGGTCATGATACTCAGTAAACAGATTTAGATTATCCATTCTTTGAGCTACTGCTTCATCACAGTTTCGAAAGGAATAATTCTTTTAGATCCCAGCCACAAGACTAAGTAAACTAAAACTTAGTGACTGTAAAAGAAGTGATTTTATTTCCAAAGAACCCTAATTTTCTTCCAGGGAGTAGTAATATTGAATATGACCCTTCAGTCTTAAAAGAGAGGGCCTCAGTTTTAATGAATTATAGTATATTTATGCTTTCAAATGAAATACAATACCATGTAATTTTTCACTAAAATTCCTGTTTTCTTCTCATTAGGTCTTTTCATTTAGATCCAGGGCCTCTGTGCATGTGTTCTTGTCATAAGTGGTGGTAGTTGGGTGATTTTGTGCTGTGTAATAATGTAAGTAGTGATAGTTTCTAAATTTAAAAAAATCAGGATATATGCTCTAAAAGGTCCAGATCCACTTAGAAAGACACAGAGACAAAAATGTGTAATATAGGAAGACTTGCAAAATAACAGGTTCCAAATAGACTGAATTTTCTTTGGGATACCAGAAGCACCACTGGTTCATTGTTGTGGACAGTGCACTAGCTTTCTCCAAAAGTTTCAACTTTATGTTTTGTCTACACATAATTGTGCCAGAAAATTTATTCATATATTTATTTATCCATCACATTTATTAAAATGACCATTCCTGTAATGGAATCATTTTACACAATTATTTTAAACTCCCACGTGTAACGTTCCTGCCTCACTTCACCACCTCCAGCTCATGGCTTCCTCCACAGTGAACAGCCTTCATTCCTTCACGCCTCTGAGCACACTGGTCCCATGCCTCTGTTCATGCTGTTCCCTGCTGTTCCCCTTCCTCCCTGGCTTCACTCCACTGACTAGTCCCAGCTCACTGATCATGTTCTCCTTCAGCAGAGTTCATTGTTAGGTTCCCATAGCACCTTTTAGCATATTTCTGTTTTAGCAGTTAACACATTGATCTAGTTATTTGCTTATAATCCTCTCCCTCCGGGGATTGTCAGAAGCTCCAGGGCAAGGGCCACTTTCTATCCATCTTTAAGTCCTTGGTGACTAGGAGAATGTCTATCTTCAGTCAGCTCCCAATAACTGTTTTTGGAATACATGAAAAGAGGCTAGTCTTATCCACTTGTATATTTATTACATAATGTGGCATTTTTTTTGCTTTCCTTGACTTTATAAATCACCATAAAGCATACCCAGGGAACATGGAAGTAGGGGATTAGAAAATCCAAATCAAGGCCAACAAAGGGACAAGCAATGAGCTAAAAATCCAGATTGATTGTTTTCTTAATGTTGCTTTTTGCTACCATGCAGCCCTCATCTTATAACCCACTGCTCTTATCAGGTATAAATTTAACATAATCTAAGAACTTCCATCATCTGTTTTACCCCTACTTTTACAGAATCATCAACTTGGGCATGTTAGTGTCTATGACAAATAGAGTCAAGCAAGAGCCCCAATTCCCCACCTACTAGCTTACCGTAGCTAAGTCGCCAGAACCCTCTGTGCCCTGGGTTCCTCCCCACCGTGAAAGGAGGTAGCCATGTCTACCTCACAGAGTTGTTGGAAAGACGTGAATTCCTATTATGTGAAAGGCTTGACAAAGGGTTCCACTGTAAGCAGAATCTGGAACTTCTGGACTATGATTCAGTGGGGAGCGGGGAGATGTTCTGGCAGAGTTCTGATGGCTCCTGCAACAGGAATAGAATGAATTGGGTGCTACTTAAAAGTACCTCAGAGAGGCAATCTCAACCTTGGTGAAAACTGCGTGGACTTCTTTGGCCCCATCATTGCTTTCTGCTCTTGGGATAGGATGGAAGGGTCTAGTCTGAGGCTGATGGCAGTGTTGGCCAGCTTGCCCAGAAGGCATGGCTTCTCCAGCCCTCCCTACCTCCTCCTAAGCTTGGAAGTAATCAGAAAAAGAAAACAAGTACAAGTTTGTTTCCCGAATCCACCCATTAAAGGTGTGTATCCTACACATCATAGCCCTACATGAAGTTACTGACTCTCACACAGATTTAAGGTACAATTTTTAATGAATTTCCTGAAATGCTTCTGGCCCTGCAAATTAAAAGAGATTCTGAAAGAACTGCTTCAGGTAAGAATAAGTTGCAGTGAAAGGTGTTAACTGCCTGATATTATAAGAAAGACCTGGAAAATTAGACACAGAACAGTATCACTGTCCAGTATGATAGTGGATATTCCTAAGAGATCACTCTGAGTCATATTAAAGAAAAAAAAAAAGAAAAGTTAAGTCATGTTCAATATCCTCTGTTCCCGAAGGCAGGGAAATATGAAAATATGCTTATAAAAGATTGCTGTTCAAAAGTTTTTATTTCAGTGGTCTACAGAGTTTACTTACGTGGAACACCCCGTTCTCTGCCAAAGCCAAATAAACGAGTGTTGCTGTATTTAGAGAATAAGGCAAGTGGAACATTTGCTGTAATAATGTTAATCTTTTTTTATGCTTGTTAAGAACTATAAAACTGGCTTTTTTTCCCCCAAAGGATTGTTGAGGAGCAAATCCAACTATCCTATGAGCTTCTTGAGGAACAGGGATATCTTATTTTTTACCAGGTCTGGATCAGGACCTGGCACTCAGAGGTCATTTATTTTTGGATGGAGAGATGGATAGATGCTGGGGAGGTTGATAATCACAGATGTGTAACTGATTTTGATATGTAAGTCAAAAAAAAATCCAACTTCTAGTCTCACTTCTGCTATCCATCTGGGTGATTTGGGGCAAACCTTTTACATTGCTGAGTTTCATTTCTCTTTATCTGTAAGTAAGGAGGTTGAACCAGATCATACTAGATCATTTTATAAAGGCCCTTCCAATTCCAACAGCCTATGATTTCACAGGAAAAAAATCAGTTATTTTCTGCATCTGACACATAATTGAAAGTCTCAACCAAGTGATGCAGATCAATACACCAAAAAGCACATTCCATTTCAAGGACGTTGGGATTCTTGGAAGAGTACAGCTAGCATCCTGGTGGCTTTGTCTGAAGCACATACTATCCAGTCAGAAAGGCTTGTCTACATTTTGTTTTTGAAATGAAAGGATTCATGCCTCCCACATGTAGGGCTTGGCATACTGTAAATGGTTGCCTACACATACGCAAATGAGAACTGGGAAGATAATTAAATCTGAGGTGGAAATAGAGTGGACTTGTGAATGAACAAAGGAAGTGTGTTTCTCTAGAAGCCAAGATGTCAAGGATACATTTTATTGACACTGCACACTTTCAGCTTCCATGTAAATCGGTATTCAGCTGCTTCAGATGTTCTCACTCTGCATTTCTGAAGAATCCATTGTGTATATTAACTGTGGAGATGTCAGGCATTTTTAAATTCCAAACTTACAGAGATTCATGGACATGCATGATGCTATACTTAAAGAATTGGATGGTCAAAATGCACTTTATTTTTGAGCTAGAAGTGAGAACAAAACATTCATTTCTAAGACTTTGCTTCCAAACTTGGGCTTTTTTTTTTTCTCAGAAAATAGCCATGGAACTAAAAGGGGAAAATGCAACTAAATGATTCTAAACTGCTTCCTTACTGCATACCTTTCCAATGGCTCAGTTTTGGCAAACTAACTCCAGACCCTACCCACTATCCAAGCTCCCACTGCCATTCCTTATGACTCACACTCATCCTTGAGTGCTAAGAGGCTGTTTTGTGACTGTAGGGATATGCCTGTCGGAACAAACATAAGCTGAAAGTGAGCCCAAATTTGGTCCAACCCCATTATGTTGCATAGATGGAAACTGAGGTCCAGGGAGGTGACATTATTCACACAAAGTAACACAGTGAGTCACACAAGTCTCTTGATTTCTAACTCATTGCTCTTTTCAAACCCGCATTGATCCCTGACAAATGATGTAAAACAAGAGAACCAGACCCTTAAAAAAACACCACCAACAACAGGATTATAACACCATTACTTTTTTTCACAGGAGCCATCTTTCACCTTTTCACATTGTTGCTTTTGTCTTGTCAGTTTCTTGTAGAAAGATGACTTACTGCTTGGAAATCCAACTTGGCATTTTCTTTCCACAAAGGGATCTTTTAAATGTAGCCAACATTTCTTTTGGACTATGACTGCATTTCACATAACACATCCTACGATTGATGTTTACTAAGTTGTTTGTTTAAATCATGCTCAGAGCTTGGTTACACCGGCTGTTTCTTTGTCTGTGTCTCTCCCTCTCTCCTTTCTCTTTGTGCTTGACACAAAAGAACGGGCCCCCCGGATCATCTGGAAATGGATCAGTGTATTCATGTGTGAGCTTTGCAAAGCACTGGAGCAAAGGTGTCATTGAACGTTAGAAGTCATTCAATCACACCCATGTCTTCATACAAAGTAAAGAGGAAAAGGGTTCTTTATGATAACTATCCACAAAGCTTTGTGTATTCATTCACTTCTTGCAGGAGCTGACTTCCATTTTTCCTTCTTTCCCTTAGAGGAGGTTTGAAATTAGTTTTGTTTTTCTGAATCTGCCTTTAATACTCAGCTCTTGTTTAGTGCTGAAAGTAACTAAAGTAACACATTTTTAAAACAAGATTCTGGGTTTAATTCTGATTATGTTTCCTTTCAAGTGACCAAGGTTTTCCTATATATCTATGATGCTGTCATGAGCTTGGCAGGAGAAAAGACTGACTCTTACCCCAAAAAAGGGACTTAATTTTCTTCCCTTAACTATGTTTCTAGCAGCCTTTTCTAGGAATTAAACGTAGAAGTCAATTAAGGGAGGCTTCAATGTATCCTGTTTTCCTGAAATATAAATGGAATTTTTGAGAGTTTTGAAGCAGATGCCATCTACTGGATAGTCAAGATACTGTAACCCCAAATAATGTAGACAGAGAGGAACAGTATAACTTAATGAGTGGACTGATTGCTAATTTAAGTAAATACTAATTCCCAGGCCCCAGGTACAGTACAGTGTCTCTAACTTACTGTCTGCAGACTTAAGTTTAAAATTTACCTTTTTCCAATCACAATAAAGATGTTCCTTCCTACTCGTGTACAGTGCTGGATCCCCTATAAACTCTTGATCTTGTTTGCAATGGTGAGGACAAGTGCAAAATAAGTGTCTATCTTCAGAGAAAGGATGACATTGAAATATTGCGTTTAGATGCTCCAAAAATTAAAACCAGAGATAATATAAGAGAAAATGGAAAGAGAGAGACAGATGAAATAGGGCTATATAGGAATAAAGGGTAAGTGTATCAAATGAAAACCACATGTAAGACATAAATACAGGCTAAACAGGTAATTATTTCTCTGAGGGATCCTTTTGCAGGATTGATCTCTACCTAACCCCCCACATGCACTTCCCACACTGCTTCCTCATTAGAAGAGCCCATGGATAAAGCAGACACTTCTTAAATTACCCAACCTCCCTTAGAAATTATATATTGCCATCATATTCTGTATAACCCCTATTGATGTTGGATCCCAGCCTGGGCTTTTCTCTATCTGAGCAAGTTGTTTCACATTTTTAGGACTTGGTTTCCTCTTTTGTTAAATATTACTTGTTAAATTTTACTGTCCTAGTGAGCTATTTTCTAAAATTGAGGTGCAAATTAATAGTATATCCATAAACAGAAGCCCCTTAAAATACTCCCATCTAGAGTTACAGTTTAGAATTAGGACACTGACAAGAATTGTGAAAGAATGGTGTCTCTCCACAAGTAGAAAAATATATTAAATAGTGGGAAATTGCAGAACTCCAATCTGTACCTGGCTAGGAAGCCCTAGGGGGAGTTTGCAGAAGTGAAGCAGTGAGAGACCCATATATATTGCTTTAAGACTGTTCAGTTTCTTCCTCCCAACAGAATAGAAACAGTAAAACAAACTCCATAAATTTCTTAAAAGAAGAGCTCTCAAAACAAGGGCACCTAATTTGTCAGCTCTCTCTCCATTTCTGAGTCACAGATACACATACATGGCCAAAAGAAGGGAAAGAGCAAGCAAAATACCAAACAGATGAAGAGAGAAAGAAAAGATGTTCCCACACATATTAATTGTTCACCCACATGACTTACTGGTATGTTAATGTGTCACATCAGCCACTGCTAATGAGAATGTTGCCCCTCATTTCCCTTTTAGTTTATAAATGGAGTAGCATTATGTAATCACCCTAATGAGGTAATAGAAACATAAGTACACAGGAAAATTTGATAGGGTTTTCTCCTAATTCATCCTCTGCTGTGTTGGTCACCCCCATCCCATTAACCCTCCCTCTCCCCTCCGCACTGCCCCCACACGCTGGCTGAGCCTCCTGTCCCAGAGGACGTATTGTTGGCTATTATTTATAATAAGTCTCTCTCCTCTTGGCAGGATATAGAACAGCTGTTGGTCTATTCTCTGCCACAAAGAACAACTTCCCTCTTTTGCCCTGGATGATTGGAAGAAAGTCGGGGAGAAGAGCAATTTATAGTTGTGTTACAGCACCTCTATTTTCTTTTATGTTTATTTATATTGCTTCCATTTGTGTCTGGGATTTCTGAGATAATCAAGATCACTTTGCTACAGAATTCTCATATGGGGAGGCTCTGGTGGCAGTCAATGGTGTTTTTCTTCACAGAGTCAGACATTGTAACTCCGGCCCAGAGGAAGAGGTGCACATTTCTTCTGTGAGAGTTTGAGATAGTTGTTGTCATTGTTTCCTTATGAACTGATGAGTGTGTCCTGTGTTATGTGAACAGTAAATAACTGAATTTCTCATGGGAAGACCCCTTGTCAACTTTCTGGTCCCAAAATGTAGCACAGTACCTGCTCAGTTTGGTGAGTGAACTGAGTGGAGTACAGCATGGAGTTCTGGTTTATCTTCCATTATGTGTCAACTCTGCTCATAGACTGGCACTCAGCTCTCCCCCAGGCTTCCCGGCCAGGCAAGCCCTCCACCAAAGGGGAGGCTTTTTCTGAGACCTTTTGTCTTGGGTAATTTTTGGCACAGGAACTCTATGTTTCAAAATCTAGGATAGGTCCTGAACCTTCAGAGAGACCTGGGCATCTCCAGAAATAGAATATGGAGAGAATTCTCTATTCTTTTAGGTGAAGGAAACTCACAAAATGGTACCTGGGAATTTCCCAGACCCAGAAGAGATCCAGATGGTTTTGACACTAGGTATCGATGTGACATAAGAAAAGACAGCCTCTGGTGGATCAGAAAGAAATCACAGTCTAGTGTCAAGGTTTCTTCTCATGACAAGTGTTTGGAGCTGAGATGGGTTGGCTGCTGGCCAAGGCTATGCCTAATAAAGACTGGGTAGAAGCAGAGGAAAAGTAGTTAAATCTGGGGCGTTGGGATGTGGCGAAGAGCAGACTGACTTCTGATTCCCTTGTTTATTTCTATACTAAAATAACTTGGTAAATGTTCATAATGGCTAATTTCATTCATAGGCTAACCAGGCCCCTTCCTGGAGGAGAATTGGAGGGCTGACAATTTGTATATGGTGGGGGCCTCTTTGTAAAGGTTCATAAGGCACTTTCAAATTTCCTTATCTGTGTTCTTAAATGTGTCATAAGCACCCTGACGGACCTGGATTTCAGTATATTCTCCAATACTCCCCAGCCCACCCAATGAGCACTTAACGAATGTTCTTGACAGACACAAAAAAATATATATGATTAAGAGGACAGTAGGTGCTAAAGCCACTGAGATGTCTGCCTTGCTGATAATTCCCAACATTTTGCAGGTGACATGGGAAGAAAGAACAATAGCAGCTATGTTTTATTGAGGGCTTACAGCATGGCAAGCAGAGTGCTTGTTGCTTTATATACATTATTTAATTTTATCTCATAATCTGGTTTTTAAAGGGAATTATCGAAGACATAAAATGTCACTTTTGCCCAGTTGTGAGCAAGGCCTTCAGAACTGGAGAAAGAAGCTGGTCAGGTTGGATCAGAGAGTAGCTTAAGCTTTGTCTGGAGGAGACACAGGCCTGATAGACAATTAGATCCACATAGACTCTGCCCTTTTTCTGCTCTTTGCCATCTCTCCAGTTATCCTGGCGCCTCCTGATAGTTGCTTGCTAACTCAGGTAAATTTCAGTTGGTGGGCTCTCAGATGCTATAAGATGTCTGAAGATGGAGAGCCAGGGGGCCTTCAGAGAAAAGTGCTGAAGTCCTTGGTGAGAACCACTGTTAAGGTGCACATCACATTAAATAATGTGCTGGCCAAGTACTGGGATCTGGAGTCAGGCTGCCTGAGGTCAATCGCCACGCTAAAACTATAGTCTCAGA
Organism: Smutsia gigantea; assembly: GCA_032199065.1. Classification (NCBI taxonomy): domain Eukaryota; kingdom Metazoa; phylum Chordata; class Mammalia; order Pholidota; family Manidae; genus Smutsia; species Smutsia gigantea. Next base: position 145,881 of record JAVSCE010021138.1, read on the forward strand.
GCCTCAATTTCATTCTCTATAAAATATGTGGAGTAGTACCTACTTGACAGAATTCTTGTTAAAGATTAAGTAAGATGATGCAGGGCAAGTGCTTAACATCGGTATTTAATAAGTACTGGCTACCATTACTACTACTAATCCATATATACTTCTTTCCTTTCTCATAAGATATGAGGGCCACTTAAGAGAAAGGACCTTGAATATTTTTTGTATCTAACACAATCTTTGGCACATTGTAGATTCTGAATAAATACTGACTGGTTGGCTGGCTGGCTAGATGAATGAATTTGAGTTTATGTGAATAAAGGCACTACAAAAAACCTCCTGCTTCCCAAATCCCCAGCCAGAAGGTCATGCCTCACATGTTACCCAAAGGAAATAACCATGACATTAAACCATCCTGCAGCAGTCAGCAGGCCGTTTCTTAGGCTCAGCTAGAAATTTAGATTCACAAGACTACTTTACACTTGGTATAAGTCTGCTCAGAAGGACGTAGAATAGGAACTATATCCTGCAAGCAGAGCAGTGTCAGGAGTCATTAGAACCCTACTAGCTCAGGTGCAAGATGATTGAATCCATACTGGGCAGTTGAGGGAACTGCCTTTGCGTAAAAGACTGTATCCCACAGCAGTCAATAACTCTTATAACAACTCCAAAGACATAGCTTCCAGTGTCCTCTCAAGGGACATTCTAGTTACAAGAACTGCTGCACTCAAGGAGGTCCAAAGCATGGCATTTCCATCAGGTATTTACAGTTCATTTGTAGTTCCTCCCAGTCCAGCTGCAGCTTGCCAATGAGGGGTCATTTTTACCATATGCAATGTTGCCTAGTAACACAGTTGACACATACCATCTTTATCTGTTTCCAAGGAAACCAAGCTAAGAAGTTAACCAAAGGTCAGATTCTCATGCAAAAAGGGAAAGAGATTTTTGTTAACTCTTAGCCCACACCATCTAAATAGTTACTTACAACAAAGCCTCAGGAGCCTACCCAATATCCCTTTGAAGAACTCATTCTTACATCTTCTACCTGCCTCAGATGTTTTCCAAAGTGGAATTATATATATAGGCATGGCCACGCCCACCATCCCGCACCTTCCCCCCAACAACCAAGACTGAAGCTGAGTAGCCCTTGATGCCACACCTCCTTCCACCTTGTCACCGTGACCCCCAGTCAGCAGCCCCTCCAAAGTCCAAGCATAGGCAGCTCCCTAACACACACTCACGCTCATAAAAACACAGAGATTTGTTGCCCTGCACCTGTGTCACCTTAAAAGATTAGCCCAGCCCAGGACCACACTACTAAAGATCTTTTGAGTTTTGCCCTTCCTTACAGAGTTGCTGTGAGGATAAAATGAGATCAAAGGGGTGAAGAGTTGAAAGGACCATAGTAAAAATCTAAGGTATTTTTACTGTTCAGAGAGTGGGAGTGAGTTCCAAACACAGTTGAGTGGTGTTAGATCTACTTAAATGATAAGGAAAGCGAGGTCCTGACTTACCTGACTTAAATTATTAGTGAGAATAACTATCTTTACTATAAGTAGTTAGATTTTTTGACCAGTGAGAACCACTAAACTCTCAGATCATTTCACCTTTTAAACAGCCACGAGATAGTAGTTTGTTTAGTACCAACTTGCCTTAGGAAAAGGATTAAATACTCCATTTACTTCCCTGCTCAAACGATAATAATAGTTTCTAGTTATTAAATTATTACTGTGTGCCAAGTACTCAGTAAAGTTCTTTCCATACACACTCCTGTTTACTCATCAAGTATTACTATGTTTCTCAGCAAAAACCAAAACTCAGATCAATTACAAGACTCACCCAAGGTCACTAATCTGCACCGGGCAGAGCCAGGGGGCTAGGTCATGTTTATTGTTAGTCCAGATCCCATGCTCTGCGGTATCTTCATGGAGATGCTTATAAATGATGCATTATTTCCATTATACCAATCTGCAAATGCAAGGGGAACAGATATCACATTGCTTTAGAAATTACTTTTACCTCATTTTATCAAAAAAGAAATAAATGCAAAGGACTTTATTGAAATAGGAGAGTTAAGTTTAGATGAAAATATGGGTGAGACAAAAGAAGTCCTCATTTTATTTTAATTTCTTTTCTCTCTTCTGTTTTATATTAACCTATTCAAAAATGGAGCTTGTAATACAAATGATCAAAAAGAGCACGAAGTACAAAGAGGAGGAAAGAATAGAGCCTAGCAGGCAAATTCGGAAGTCACCACTCTGCAGCTAGTCTTGTCAGAGTCCTTTCAAAGGAATGATAATTATAACTCATTATCTACCTGGAAGACATCCTAAATAACATAAGAATGGGTTCCAAATCGATAAAATCCTATTTGAGATATTAGAAGCATCACGGGTTCATTATAGTGGAAAGTTAAGTAGCTTTTCCAAAAAATTTCCCCTACATGTTTTGTCTACTTAAATGTACTTGAACATGTATTCTTGACAAAAAGAAAAATCAAACTAAATTCTTCCAGGATGGCTAGCATGTTCCTACTTTGTTCTGATTAATTCACAAATCCATGCAATGGAAGAATTTGCAATTGGCAAGAAAAATTCTAAACTGGGCAGTTTAATTGTCAATTAACTTTTTTTTGGTATCATTAATGTACAATTACATGAGCAACATTATGGTTACTACACTCCCCCCATTATCAAGTCCCCACCACATACCCAATTACAGTCACTTTCCATCAGCATAGTAAGATGCTGTAGAATCACTACTTCTCTTCTCTGTGTTATACTGCCTTCCCCGTGCCCCCCACTACATTTTGTGTGCTAATCGTAATGCCCCTTTTTCCGCCTTATCCCTCCCTTCCCACCCATCTTCTCCAGTCCCTTTCCCTTTGGAAACTGTTAGTCCATTCTTGGGTTCTGTGAGTCTGCTGCTGTTTTGTCCCTTCAGTTTTTACTTTGTTCTTATACTCCACAGATAAGTGAAATCATTTGATACTTGTCTTTCTCCACCTGACTTATTTCACTGAGCATAATACCCTCTACCTCCAGCCATGTTGTTGCAAATGGTAAGATTTGTTTTCTTCTTATGGCTGAATAATATTCCATTGTGATATGTACCACTTCTTCTTTATCCATTCATCTACTGATGGACACTTAGCTTCCATTTCTTGGCTATTGTAAATAGTGCTTTTTTTAAATATAATTTATTTTATTATCATTAATCTACACTTACATGTGCAATATTACGGTTATTAAACTACCCCTTCATCAGGTCCCCCCCACCAACACCATTACAGTCACTGTCCACCAGCGTAGTGAGATGCTATAGAATCACTACTTGTCTTCTCTGAGTTGTACTGCCCTCCCCGTGCCCCCCCAACATTATATCTGCTAATTGTAATGCCCCTTTTTCCCTCTTATCCCTCCCTTCCCGCCCATTTTCCCCAGTCCCTTTCCCTTTGGTAATTATTAGTCCGTTCTTGGGTTCTGTGAGTCTGCTGCTGTTTTGTTCCTTCAGTTTTTTTCTTTGTTCTTATACTCCACATATGAGTGAAATCATTTGATACTTGTCTTTCTCCACCTGACTTATTTCACTGAGCATAATACCCTCTAGCTCCATCCATGTTGTTGCAAATGGTAGGATTTGTTTTCTTCTTATGGCTGAATAATATTCCATTGTGTATATGTACCACATCTTCTTTATCCATTCATCTACTGATGGACACTTAGGTTACTTCCATTTCTTGGCTATTGTAAATAGTGCTGCAATAAACATAGGGGTGCATCTGTCTTTTTCAAACTGGGCTGCTGCATTCTTAGGGTAAATTCCTAGGAGTGGAATTCCTGGGTCAAATGGTATTTCTATTTTGAGTTTTTTGAGGAACCACCATACTGCTTTCCACAATGGTTGAACTAATTTGCATTCCCACCAGCAGTGTAGGAGGGTTCCCTTTTCTCCACATCCTCGCCAACATTTGTTGTTGTTTGTGTTTTGGATGCTGGCCATCCTCACTGGTGTGAGGTGATAGCTCATTGTGGTTTTAATCTGCATTTCTCTGATGATTAGCGATGTGGAGCATCTTTTCAGGTTTCTGTTGGCCATCTGAATTTCTTCTTTGGGGAGTGTCTGTTCAGCTCCTCTGCCCATTTTTTAATTGGCTTATTTGCTTGTCATTTGTTGAGGTGCGTGAGCTCTTTATATAATTTGACTGTCAACCCATTATCAGATATGTCATTTATGAATATATTCTCCCATGACATAGGATGTCTTTTTGTTTTATTGATGATGTCCTTTGCTGTACAGAAGATTTTTAGTTTGATATAGTCCCTCTTGTTCATTTTTGCTTTTGTTTCCCTTGTCCAGGGAGATATGTTCATGAAGAAGTTGTTCATGTTTATGTCCAATAGATTTTTGCCTACATTTTTTTCTAAGAGTTATATGGTTTCATGAGTTACATTCAGGATTTGATCCATTTTGAGTTTACTTTCATGTATGGGGTTAGACAATGATCCAGTTTCATTCTTTTACATGAAGCTGTCCAGTTTTGCCAACACCAGCTGTTGAAGAGGCTGTCATTTCCCCATTGTATATCCATGGCTCCTTTACCGTATATTAATTGACCATATATGCTTGGGTTAATCGCTGGACTCTCTGTTCTGCTGGTCTATGGGCCTGTTCTTGTGCCAGTACCAAATTGTCTTGATTACTGTGGCTTTATGGTAGAGCTTGAAGTTGGGAAGCGAGATCCTCCCTGCTTTATTCTTCCTTCTTAGTACTGCTTTGGCTATTTGGGGTCATTTGTGGTTCCATGTGAATTTTATAACTATTTGCTCTAATTCATTGAAGAATGCTGTTGGTATTTTGATAGGGATTGTGTTGAATCTGTAGATTGCTTTAGGCAGGATGGCCATTTTGACAATATTAATTTGTCCTATCCATGATCACGGGATTTGTTTCCATTCATTGGTATCTTCTTTAATTTCTCTCATGAGTGTCTTGTAGTTTTCAGAGTATAAGTCTTTCACTTCCTTGGTTAGGTTTATTCCTAGGTATTTTATTTTTTTGGATGCAATTGTGAATGTAATTGTTTTCCTGATTTCTCTTTCTGCTAGTTCACCATTAGTATATAGAAATGCAACAGCTTTCTGTGTATTAATTTTGTATCTGGCAACTTTACTTAATTCAGGTATTAAATCTACTAGTTTTGGAGTGGATTCTTTAGGGTTTTTTATGTACAATATCATGTCCTCTGCAAATAGTGACAGTTTGACTTCTTCCTTACCAGTCTGGATGTCTTTTATTTCTTTGTGTTGTCTGATTGCCGTGGCTAGGACCTCTAGAACTATGTTGAATAAATGTGGGGAGAGTGGGCATCCTTGTCTTGTTCCCAATCTTAAAGGAAAACCTTTCAGCTTCTCTCTGTTAACTATAATGTTGGCTGTGGGTTTGTCATATATGGCCTTTATTATGTTGATGTATTTTCCCTCTATACACATTATGTTGACAGTTTTTATCATGAATGGATGTGGAATTTTGTCGAATGTTTTTTCAGCATCTATGGAGATGATCATGTGGTTTTTGTCCTTTTTGTGGATAATGTTGATGGATTTTCGAAAGTTGTACCATCCTTGCATCCCTGGGATGAATCCCACTTGATCATGATGGGTGATCTTTTTGATGTATTTTTGAATTCGGTTTGCTAATATTTTGTTGAGTATTTTTGCATCTATGTTCATCAGGGATATTCATCTGTAATTTTCTTTTTTTGTGGTGTCTTTGCCTGGTTTTGGTATTAGAGTGATGTTGGCCTCATAGAATGAGTTTGGGAGTATTCCCTCCTCTTCTGCTTTTTAGAAAACTTTAAGGAGGATGGGTATTAGGTCTTCACTAAATGTTTCATAAAATTCAGCAGTGAAACCATCTGGCCAGGTGTTTTGTTCTTAGGTAGTTTTTTGATTACCAGTTCAATTTCTTTACTGGTAATTGATCTATTCAGATTTTCTGTTTCTTCCTGGGTCAGCCTTGGAAGGTTGTATTCTTCTACAAAGTTGTCCATTTCTTCTAGGTTATCCAGTTTGTTACCATATAATTTTTCATAGTATTCTCTCATAATTCTTTGTATTTCTGTGGTATCTGTAGTGATTTTTCCTTTCTCATTTCTGATTCTGTTTATGTGTGTAGATTCTCTTTTTTTCTTGATAAGTCTGGCTAGGGGTTTATCTATTTTGTTTATTTTCTGGAAGAACCAGCTTCTGCTTTCATTGATTCTTTCTATTGTTTTTATTCTTCTCAATTTTATTTATTTCTGCTTTAATCTTTATTATGCCCCTCCTTCTACTGACTTTGGGCCTCATTTGCTCTTCCTTTTCTAGTTTCATTAATTGTGCATTTAGACAGTTCATTTGGAATTGTTCTTCTTTCCTGAGGTAGGCCTGTATTGCAATATATTTCCCGGTTAGCACGGCCTTCACTGCGACCCACAGATTGTGCGGTGCTGAATTATTGTTGTCATTTGTCTCCATATATTGCTTGATCTCTGTTTTTATTTGGTCATTGATCCATTGATTATTTAGGAACATGTTATTAAGGCTCCATGTGTTCATTTTCTTTGAGTAATTTATTTCTAGATTCATACCTTTGTGATCTGAAAAGCTGTTTGGTACAATTTCAATCTTTTTAAATTTACTGAGGCTCTTTTTGTGGCCTAGTATATAATCTAATCTTGAAAACGTTCCACGTGCCCATGAGAAGAGTGTGTATCCTCTTGCTTTTGGATGGAGTATTCTGTAGATGTCCATTAGGTCCATCTGTTCGAATACATTGTTCCTTGCCTCTGTCTCTTTATTTATTTTCTGTCTGGTTGATCTGTCCTTTGGACTGAGTGGTGTGTTGAAGTCTCCCAAAATGAATGCATTTCATTCTATTTCCCCCTTTAATTCTGTCAGTATTTGTTTCACATATGTAGGTGATCCTGTGTTGGGTACATAGATATTTATAATAGTTATATCCTCTTGTTGGACTGACCCCTTTATCATTATGTAATGTCCTTCTTTATCTCTTGTGACTTTCTTTGTTTTGAAGTCTATTTTGTCTGATACAAGTACTGCAGCACCTCCTGATTTTTTCTCCCTATTAGTTGCATGAAATATCTTTTTCCATCCCTTTACTTTCCATCTGTGTATGTCTTTGGGTTTGAAGTGAGTCTCTTGTAGGCAGCATATAGATGGGTCTTGTTTTTTTATCCATTCAGTGACTCTATGTCTTTTGATTGGTGCATTCAAAGCATTTACATTTAGTGTGATTATCAATAGGTATGTACTTATTGCCATTGCTGGCTTTAGATTTGTGGTTACCAAAGGTTCAAGGGTAATTCCCTTACTATCTAACAGTCTAATTTAACTCATTTCATATGCTATTACAAACACTACCTAAAGATTATTCTTTTTTTCCTCCTTTTTCTTCCTTCTCTGTTCTTTGTATGTTATGAATCATATTCTGTACTCTTCGTCTATCCCTTGGGTGATATCTATTTAGTCTTAGGAATACTTCCATCTATATGAGTCCCTCCAAAATGCACTGTAGAGGTGGCTTGTGGGAGGTAAATTCTCTCAGCTTTTGCTTATCTGAAAATTGTTTAAGCACTCCTTCAAATTTAAATGATAACCTTGTGGGTAGAGTATTCTTGGTTCAAGGCCCTTCTGCTTCATTGCATTAAATATATCATGCCACTCCCTTCTGGCCTGTAGGTTTCTGTTGAGAAATCTAATCTGATGGTAACCTGATAGGTTTTCCTTTGTATGTGATCTTTTTTCTCTCTCTAGCTGCTTTTAAAAGTCTGTCTTTATCCTTGATCTTTGCCATTTTAATTATTATATGTCTTGATGTTGTCTTCCTTGGGTCCCTTGTGTTGGAAATCTGTGCATCTCGATGGCTTGGGAGACTATCTCCTTCCCCAGATTGGGGAAGTTTTCAGCAATTACCTCCTCAATGACACTTTCTATCCCTTTTTCTCTCTTCTTCTTCTGGTACCCCTGTTATGGCAATATTGTTCCGTTTGGATTGGTCACACAGTTCTCTCAATATTCTTTCATTCTTAGAGATCCTTTTTTCTCTCTGTGCCTCAGCTTCTTTGTATTCCTCTTCTCTAATTTCTATTCCATTTACCATCTCTTCTACTACATCTAATCTTCTTTTAAATCCCTCCATTGTATGTTTCATTTCAGATGTGGAATTTCTTAATGATTGAATCTCCATTTTAAATTCGTTCCTGGTTTCTTGAATATTTTTCTGTACCTCTATAAGCATGTTTATGATTTTTATTTTGAACTCTCTTTCAGGAAGATTGGTGAGTTCAGTTTCATTTGGCCCTTTTTCTGGGGTTTGTGAGATTTTGGTCTGTACCATGTTCTTTTGACATTTCATATTTCTGTGTGGTGCCCTCTATTGTCCAGGAGCTCCAGTCTGTGGAGGTCCTCAGCCCCTAGAGTGAGTTTGGGGGTTGTAGGGGAGCGGAGCTGTTGCCTGGGGGGAGAAAAGATCTGTTTCCTGACTCCCGTCTGCCATGCATGTCTCCAGTATCACAGCCAGTGGGCCAAGCACACAGGTGTAAGTCTCTGTGCTTGGCGTCTCTAGCTGTTGTAGATGAGGCCTCTCTCTCTAGCTGGCCTGATGCCAGAGCAGTGACTGCCAGTTTGCGACCTGGTGCTGTCAGGCCAGGAGGAAGGCTCAGGAGGCTGTGTATCACAGTGGGGGACTCGGAGTTGAGTTGCCAGCCAGGGGATGGAGCGCCTGAAGGTCCCCAAAGTTCCCAATCTGCTGGGCAGAGCGCACCCAGACAACCTTGTCTCCCTATCCCTTCTCCTGCGCAGCAAGCTCCGTGCAAACCCTGCCCCTTCAGCAGCCCTCTAGCTGCTAGGAAGCCTCCCAGACCACTTTGATTCCCTTGTCTCAGAGCGACCAAGTGTGGATCCCGTCCTCCACAAACAGCCAGAATCTGTCTCTCAAGCACTCTGCCTGTCCCAGCTCCCCATCCTCCAGAGCTCCACACAATGTAGATTTCTGCTCGCAAAGCAGATCTCCAGGGCTAGGTGTTCAGCAGTCCCAGGCTTCCAACCCCCTCCCCCGCTTCATTTCTCCTCCTCCCACCAGTGAGCTGGTGTGGGGGAAGGACTCATGTCCTGCCGGATCAAGGCTTTCATACATTACTCTGTTTTGTGAGGTCTGCTCTGTTCGTGAGGTCTGTATGCAGTCTGGTGCAGCCTTCTTTCCTATTGCTGTTTTAGGGTTAGTTGTATTAACTATATTTTCACACTATCTGTGGTTTTGGGAGGAGTTCTCTGTCTCACCTCTCACGCCGCCATCTTGAATCTTCTCATTGTGGTTTTAATTTACATTTCCCTGATGATTAGCAATGGGAGTATCTTTTCATGTGCCTTTTGGCCATCTGAAATTCTTCTTTGGAGAAGTGTCTGTTCAGATCTCTGCCCATTTTTTAACTGAATTATTTGCTTTTTGTTTGTTGAGATGCATGAGCTCTTTATGTATTTTGGATGTCAATCCCTTATCGGATATGTCATTTATAAATATATTCTTCCATACTGTAGGGTGCCTTTTTGTTCTATTGATGATGTCCTTTGCTGTACAGAAGATTTTTAGTTTGATATAGTCCCTCTTGTTCATTTTTGCTTTTGTTTCCCTTGTCCAGGGAGATATGTTCATGAAAAAGTTGCTCATGTTTATGTCCAATAGATTTTTGCCTATGTTTTCTTCTAAGAGTTTTATGGTTTCATGACTTACATTCAGGACTTTGATCCATTTTGAGTTTACTTTCGTGTATGAGGTTAGACAATGATCCAGTTTCATTCTCTTACATGTAGCTGTCCAGTTTTGCCAACACCAGCTGTTGAAGAGGCTGTCATTTTCCCACTGTATATCCATGGCTCCTTAATTGACCATATATGCTTGGGTTAATCGCTGGACTCTCTGTTCTACTGGTCTATGGGCCTGTTCTTGTGCCAGTACCAAATTGTCTTGATTACTGTGGCTTTGTGGTAGAGCTTGAAGTTGGGAAGCGAGATCCCCCCTGCTTTATTCTTCCTTCTTAGTATTGCTTTGGCTATTTGGGGTCATTTGTGGTTCCATGTGAATTTTATAACTATTTGCTCTAATTCATTGAAGAATGCTGTTGGTATTTTGATAGGGATTGTGTTGAATCTGTAGATTGCTTTAGGCAGGATGGCCATTTTGACAATATTAATTTGTCCTATCCATGATCACGGGATTTGTGTCCATTTATTGGTATCTTCTTTAATTTCTCTCATGAGTGTCTTGTAGTTTTCAGAGTATAAGTCTTTCACTTCCTTGGTTAGGTTTATTCCTAGGTATTTTATTTTTTTGGATGCAATTGTGAATGTAATTGTTTTACTGATTTCTCTTTCTGCTAGTTCATTTTTAGTGTATAGGAATGCAACAGATTTCTGTGTGTTAATTTTGTATCCTGCAACTTTGCTGAATTCAGATATTAGTTCTAATAGCTTTGGAGTGGATTCTTTAGGGTTTTTAATGTACAATATCATGTCATCTGCAAACAGTGACAGTATGACTTCTTCCTTACCAATCTGGGTGCCTTTTATTTCTTTGTCAATTAACTTTTAAAAGGTGCATGGAAAGTGAAGAGAAATGTAAACATGTTGGCATTTTAAGCTCATAAATGGGTATTTTCTTGTAGATCACACCAATGTAAAAGAAGGGAAAAAAGAAAAGAGAAGGCCCTTGGTCTGTCAGATAAAACAGCTCTTTTTTTTTAAGGAAACTTGGAGAAATCCATTCAATTGTATAATTTTTCAGTGGAGGTAAATGTAATAAAATTTTATAACACACTTTACTCCCTTCAATTCCTCTTAATATATTCTCCTAGGAAACAGCTGAGTAAATAAAATGACCTACATATATTTAAAAAATATTTTTATTTAAAATAATTTTTTTCCTCTCTGAATTAAATTTGTGTAAAACAGATTAGTTTTATAGGAAATAGAAGATGATTTTATCAGAATGGTTTCATCTTCCTAAACTTCATTTACTTTGGAAATCAAAGGAAAACAGAATGAACATACTTATCTATTTACTTTGTTTTTTTAAATTATGTAGCTTTATAATGCATTTTGATTCTTATACATTCTTATTTCTCAATCCAGATTCAATTGTTTTCTATTAACTTGCTCATCCATTAAATATAATTTAAATATTAATGGCAGTATATGTGAGGGTTAGCAGCCTTTCAAATGCTAAGCACCTTGTTATGACACCTGGTCAAAATGCTGAGTGCATGCTGACTGTCCACATAGAACATGGAGCATGGCGGTGGCTTAGAGTGTGTAGAAACCTGTAGAGGCCCAGCTTCTCAGAACTGCCCCATCTACCACTTCGATGTATTCTACTATGGACTAGGAAGACTAAACCCGTTCCTCATTCATACCTTAGCGGGACTTCTTTTAACCAAGTTTTTTCTTATACTTGGTGGAGATCATCAGAAGGATTGAATGGAAGAAAAGGTAATCAATATCTATTTATGCTACTGTATGCCAAGTGGTGGGCTAGGTGTTTTGAGTTATCAGTTATTCAGTGAATCCTCAAGGCATACCTGTAATATGAATTTAATTAATCATGTTGAAAGGTGAGGAAACCAAGTCCCAGAGAATGAGACAGTTTGCCTGAAGTTTCTTATTATAATATGCCAGAACCAGGATTTGAGATAAAACTGCTTGGAATTTGGGTTGGGAGATGATTTGGTTGAGTAGCAAGAAATTTAAGGGAAATTTTGTACAGAGTCATTTGGGAGAAGAGCATTCATTTATTCATTAAACAACTATTTGATTAGTTATTAAAGACCAGCCCTACACCAGTCACAAGAGGAAATAGTGAAGAATAACTACATGGACACTATACTCCTGTCACTTCGCTGAGAACTGAATAGGCAGGAGCAATACAGTAAACCGAGAGGGAGAGGTGTGAGAAGGAAGGTAGAACGTACCAAAGGCAAACTTTGCTATTTATCTGTTGAGAGCTTCAGCTTCACCGTGACTCTTCCCGCTGTAAGGTTCTGGCCTGGGCTCGAACTAAACTTTCTCAAGAATAAAATCTAACAAATTTACTGTTGGAAAGGACGGACTATGATTCTGGGGAGTAAATATTTAGAAAGTTTAATCTAGGGCTCTGAAGTAGAGCCTCTGTGACCATCTGGCTGATCCTTTGAAGGGTACAGATGCTGGAGGTGATGATCTAGATTCCTTCCTCCCCACCATATTCTCCCCTAAACAGACTCTGGCACTTATATGATACTTTACAAATAACTGTGGCAGGAAGGCGAAGGAAATCCTTGTGGGAGGGAGAGAGGGAGGAAGGAAACGGAAAGGCAGGAGTGTCTTTCTGGCCTGTGCTCAGATCCCACCTGCCCTCCGCAGGGGCTCTGATGTAAGCCGCCTTTGCTTATTCAACTCCAGGGGCTGACATCGTCCTGCATACGAAGTGTTCTATGTACCTCAGAGCTGCTCTATCATGTAAGTCCACTTTTTAGAGGCCTTAGGGTTGTAGTTTGAAGGTAGGTTGAATGCTAGAAACTTAGAATGCAAAAGGAATGCATTCGTCTGACAAAGGGAGCCTACCATTCATAGTTTTGAAACTACAACATTTTGCTAAGAGAAATGTATTTTTAAGCCTGAATTCTGTAAAACAACAACTTCCATCCTAGTCCTCTAGCTGGACTGTTTCTGCCAGTTCCCAGCTAGGAACGCAACACATTCTTGCAATTCAACACGTCCCGAGGCTCGAGACCGCCTTGAGAATGGTTGGCGGCCTGTGCTTCTCATAGCTCCGCCTCCGCCTCGCCTGGCCGCTCAGGCTCCGCTCTCCTGCCCTGTGCCTGCCCCTCTCCTCCTCCGCCTCCTGCGACCCCAGACCGGCGCTCCGGCCCCGTGCGCGTACCGGGCCGCGCTGCTGGTGGCGCGGCAGGAGCAGGCACAGGAGAAGGGAGCGGTTCAGTGCTTTCAGAGGTGAATTCTGCGGTTCCACGGCCTTTCGCTCAGAAATAAGACCTACGAGAAGGAAAAGCTGCGGGCAAAACCGAAAACAGTATCAGAAATGGGAAAAAACAGAGACTTTGCTGACGGGGGGGGGGGGGGGAAGTCCCCCATCATCCCCCCTCCGCGGCGGCTGGGTGCTTCCCTGGGTCGCGCGGTTTGTCCGGACTCGTCTTCGAGGCTCTCCGAGGAAGTTTTACCCGGCGGGGGGTATTTTCTGTTTAGCACAGTACCTGAGTGACGAAATATTCCTTTCCACTTGGTGAATTCTGGTTCCCTCTGGGACCCAGTGCATAAATTAAGAATTAGACTCAATCAAAGACTTTTAGATCAGCCCAAAAGAGACGCCACACACACCAAATACTCATTTTTCTCTCCAATGTGGTAGCTTTTGGTTAGCACTTTCGATCCTTGGCTTACTTTCCAAAGTAGTTGAGAAGGTAAATTCTCAGCATATCCTCACAGCCGTAATTGGACAACCTGATCCCAACTTTTTCATACCACACACAGGGCTTAGAGTAGAAGTTGGTGGGCATCATTTTTGAAAGTGGTTATTAATGGCAAGGAAGAGCAAAGGCCTTAGTCTTTGATGGCATCATAGGAAGATCATAGAAATGTGAGGTTGAAGGGAACTCAGATTCCCGAACCACACCCTTCATCTCACAGGTGAATGAAGATGATGGGCTGAGAGGCGACCTCATCCAGGAAGGAAGTGGCGGGACGGGTTCACCCAGGAACCTCAGCCGCATCCTGTTGTCTCTTCCGTGGGATGCAAACACCACACTCTTCCACAGGTCCCTTTGTGTCAACATGAAAGAGTTCATTCTGCAATCTGCAGGTCTAGCATGGCTCCTTGTTCTAGATCCAACAGTTGATACAGAAACCGAGGAACAAAAGTTACTTTGCTCACTATATAGTGACCCATGACATCCATGCAGCCGATTGAACACCTCCAGAGACACAATCACCTCTGAGAAAATTAGAAAAAGATTCCTCTTCCTCAGGGACTCCACATCCCCAACACCTCACCTTCTACCCTGGGTATAAGGCTTAGCAAGTAGCAGGCAGGATGTATTTGAGTCCCTGCTTGCTCCCTCAAGCAGACGCTGGCGTACGGGCAATACTGCTGTGACTGCATGTGTAGGGGCCTGACCAGAGGGTGTTCACGGATCAGGAGAATCGCACCAGGTTCAGCACAAACTTCTGATTCACAGAAAGTCATCCTGATGTTCTCATCTGGGCAAGAGCCCTCTCATTATAGTAGATGAAGGGGGAAAAAGGATGTGAACAGCTCCTTTCTTTCTCAGGACCTCTCAAGTCCAAAGAACTGAGCCAGTTCCGAAGAAAATTGTACAGTCCGATAAACATGCCAAGAGGCCTCTTCTCCTTTTGACCCACCTCTTTTCAGCAGCCAGGTGTTGTTATGTCCTCCCACCTATCCGTCCTGTCACCCCCTCCTGAGCGGCAGTCATAATCCTTTCTAAGATGTCAGCTGATAATGACTTTGTGCATTCATTCAAAAAATATTTATTGAGAACCTACTATGTATGTGCCAAGATTAAGGTTTTACCTTTGTGAGGGTGTTAATGTTTTGTAGAAATTGCCAAGCCTAGTACAATGCCTGGTACATAATATGCACTCAATAAATAGCATATGAGAAGGGGAGCAAAGGAAAGGATAGGAAGCATTTTATGCTCAAAGAATGGTGAGACTGAGGAGTCACATCGGGGAGTGCCCAGGGAACAGAAAGATTGGGGGCAAGGAACCTTTATAACCACCCTACCTGTCATAGCAGATAGGCTTTGTGTTCCGGTCCATATTCTCCAAAATACTTAGAAAATCCATGCATCCCCATGAAGAACTGCTGCAAGCACCTAGATTCTACCTCTGAAGTTCTTCCAGGAATGCCTCTCTCTTGTCCAGCCAGATCCCAGCACTTCTGAGCCCCTGGGTTTTGGGACCCTGTTCTGGTCCCGCAGCTGAGTTTTGGTCAAGCATCTCAGCCCTTGGCCGACAGCACAGTCTTGGGTTTCTGCCTCGGCTTTGGCCTTCATATTCGTGCAAGCAAGGTGTGATTTCTGGAATTTCTCTCTGGCTCCAAGGACTCCATACCTACTTTTGCTCCCAGGCCCCCCCACCCCCCCACTCACTCACCAACATAACTTCTTATCTCAGTCAACTTAAGTCCATAAAAGGGGGGGTCCCATAGTTACTAAGAACACTTACAGAATCCTTCCACTGAGTGCTTCTGTTGGAGGTCTCCTCTGTTTCCTCCTATTAGAGAGATTTATTATATGTCCTCCTGCTCCTCAGCTGAGAGTTCCCAGCAGGAATACACTCTGCCTAAGTCAGTTCTGTAGGACTATTATTCTTAGCACCATGCCTTGTACATAATTGCCCCTAAAATATTTTATTCTTCGTTGAACTATTCGACCAGATATTCAATTGTCCATTTAGTTTTATTTGTTGTTTTGACTAGCAGATATTAACACTAATTTCTCACTGATCCTGGTCTCTTTGATGGGAAAATTTTTATAGTAAATGCAAATTACTTTGCAATCTGTGTGCAGCATACGTTCTGGAATCGTTTCCCTTTATATGGGGAAACCAGGTTTCCCACCAATGACCATTGAAGTACATTTGGCAGCCCTTGCTGCTCTTTCTCCATAACCCAGGTGGCAAAGTTTTCTTCTCGTTTCCACTTGAGGATTTTTATAAGGCTTCCTTATGTTGCTGCTTCTTTTCGAGTACTTTTCTGTTCCTTGACAAAGGGGTTGGACCTTCTGCTTGGACCTCCCTGTCCGGACTCTTTAGTCATTGAGCCGATTCTGTGCGAGGAAGCCTGTCTTGCTAGTTAGAGCGAAAATCCTTTTGCTAGTATGTCTGATCTTGTGTGTTTCTGCTTGTAAAATAATATCAGTATTAGTTGCTATTCCCTCCCTACACTGATACGTTAAGTAGAGTAATAAGTTAGCTGTTCTTAGAAAGAGGTGATGTTCTTCATGTGTTTCCCAGTGGACCTCGTCCTAAATCCAAGCTGTCCCTGGATTATAGAATGTTAAGAATTGAGGCCAGTGATCAGCATAATAGCAAGAGTTGGGTTTTGCTCTGTAACACTGGGTGAATGAAATGGAGAAAAGGTTTCACAGAAATACAAGTCTAACTTAACCAGACAGGATGGGAGCCAATGGTGAAGGATTTTGATTTTTAAGCTAAAGGTTTTAGACTATCCAGTAGGGAACCACACTGGGATTTTAACAGGAGAGTGGTGTGATTAGATATGAGTTTGAGAAAGGTTGTTCTTATTTCAGCACGCAAGACCAAGGGGAAATTCAAAGTCAGTTTAGGAGGCAGTGAAGCAGTGCACATGAGGAAGGAGGAGGGCCCAGCTCCCAGAAGACAATGGAAGCTGAAAAGAGGAAGGGAAGATCTCATATACATTTCAGGGAAAAAAGTATGTTTTCTGCTCCTACTCCCTCATCATCACTCCAGTTACTTGGACTTTCTCCCTGTCCTCCTCACACTCAGACACACTCTCACCTCATGAATGACCTCGCTCACTAGACCTCTCTTCCCCAAGTTTACTATGGCTCATTTCCTTAGATCCTTCCAGTCTTTGCCTGAATGTCCGCTTCTCAGTGAGCCTTACTCTGATCACCTTATTGAAAAACCCATACCCACACCAAAAGTCAGAATGTTCGTAGCAGCAGTATTTGTAATAGCCAACAACTAGAAAATGTCCAAATCATTCTAACAGCAATTGGATAACAGCTGTTATTAGATCAGCAATTGCGTGAAGTGTGGTATAGTCACATGCCAGAATATACCAGACACATATGAGGAACGAACCATGACCCTACAACCATATGCAGCAACACGGACGGGGCTCATAAACATGCTGCTGAAGGAAAACCAGCATAAAAAAAAATGCATAATATACAATTCCATATGTAGAGACACAGAAGCAGTCAACACTGAGCTGTTATTTGGAGTCAGGATAATGGTTCCCTCTGGCCGGGAGTTAGTTACCAGAAGAGCCCAAGGTGTGCTTCTGGACTGCTAGTCATGTTCGTCTTCTCATTTTGCATGCTGGTTACTTGGGGTTTATTCAAGTGTGTGATAGTTCTGAGAGTGCATATTGTACTTCAATAAAAGTTTCAGAAATGCAGCCCTTCCCTTGATGCTACTCATCTCCCTTACCAACCATTTCCCACAGTACTTACTCCTTTCTAATAATATATGCTGTAATTAGGGTGTTCATCACACCCTTTCCCCTTACAATGAAGGGCTCACCAATGCAGGGAGTTTTATGTTTTAAAAATAACTGTGCATCTATTTTTATGTTTTAAAAATAGTTGCATCCCTGCTGTATCTCTAACACCTTGAAGTATACCTGGCACATAATAGATAATAAAATGAATGAATGAACCTATTGAATCAGAAAAACATGACTAGAATAGGCTAAATTCAGAGATACAAGGGGAAACCTGTTTGGGGGACCAGTGCTGCTTCGGCAGTTTCTCCTTCCCAAGTCCTGGATGGTGACACACATCCAGGCCCTGTGGATGAACTGCCTTTGAACACAGCTGCCTCTGGGAGAAAACACCCAGAGACTTGCCGGTTCTGCCTTTCTGTGTATTTCGGTCTCTCCCCCTCTGCGCATCCTCTGTGAACTGGCTTGCATTAGAAGACTGGTAGCTGCCTTAAAGCTCAGAACTCAGTTCTAGTATCAGTCCATGCTCCTTTGCTCCCTGATTTCAGACTTCTTTATGTACTGACTGGTTTTCCACAGTCACCAGCCAGATGCAGATACATTCTTCAGTAACAAGGCTAAATCTGCAAGAAGTTATCAGATAAAGTTGTAGCTGTCTTACAACTGTCTTACAACTGTGTATGTGTTTTGCCCCCAAATGCGCGCGTGTGTGTGTATGAGACTGAGAGCGAAGGAGAACTCCTGGACTCTTGGACACATTTCGTCAAAGATCCCATAGCCACTGGTAAATTTTAAAAGGAGAAAGAGCATTTATTCTTATTTTATCGTGGGTGGGGCATTCAGCTTTACAGGTTCAAAGGCAGCAGGGAAACCGCAAAGCCCAATTCTTTTGTCGCCGCAAGGGAAGGCAAGCCACGGCTCTGCCTGTGGGCAGAGGCTTCCCAGAGGGCATCTGGTGACCGGTGGAGAGGGAGCCTGGCAGGAGCCCAGGCCCACTGGCTGCGGGTCCAGTGCGGGGGCCACCCAGGCGGTGTTGTCAGACTCGGATCGAATTTCCAAGGTGGATCAGGTTCAAAACAATCTGCTCAGCTTTCACTTATTGAAGGTGGTGCTCCAAGTCTAGGGTCACTAGGAACTGTGAACCGGGAATGAAGGCCGCGGGGAGAAAGCTGCCTGGTGTAAATGCCACAGAAAGTGTTCGACCTTGTTTCCGCAGGCTGCGGCCCCCCTGGGTGTTAGAGACGGGCTGTTATTCCCAGAGAACCGGGATAGTAACAAATACTGGGGGTTAACAGTTCTCAGGGTTTTGTATCATAGCAGTTTAGCCCCAGAGGTATTTTTACAGTGGAACTTATTGGTTAAATCTCTAATTTTAGACAGTTATATGATTCCGCACATTCATGAATCTTGAGCTGTAATTTCCCTAATCATCGGCCAGATAAGGGAGAGCGGGGATCGCCATGTGCCTCTGCTGGTCACCCTGCTGCCTTCCGCAGCCGGCGCTTCCTCCCCGCTCTCCGCCGCTGCGCCTGGCCGCCCAGGGGCCGTGGGCCGGGTGGTCCTGCGCGTTCCGGCCGCTGGGCCCCTCCCGCGCAGAGCAGTGCTGGAGTAAGTGTCCGACGAAGGAACGGCAAGTCACTGCTGGTCGTGAGACGAAAAGCTCTCTGGAGCGACCCGAAAGTGCCGTTCTGCCCCGACGTAACACCTCAGGCGCACTGCCTTGGTTCGGGGGTCCCGTCCTGTAGACAGAGCTGTTGTCAACCCGGCTGGTGGTGCGTGTTGAACCTCATGTCACGTAACCCTGGGGGGCTTCGGCCACTCATTGGATGAGGCATTTGCTGTTGGTTACCCACCTATTTTACTATAGAACTACACGAGCAGCACCTCAGAGAAGTGACTCTGTTTTCCTCAAACTATAATATTCTGGTAAAGTAAAAAAAAAAAAAATTCTTTTTTTAAAAATATTTTTTGAAGTCAGTCTCACTGTATGCCAGGCACATGTGTAGACCTTTTTCATGTTTAATCCCTGTAGCCACAGTGAGAAGTGTGTATTATAATCCCAAATCCACAGAGGCCAAGCCTACAGACCAGCATGCACCCAGTGCAGCTGCAGGACGGCACGTGTGACCTGCGCAAGGCCGCATGGTTGAAGTTGGGAGGAGAACCCAGGTCTTCTGATTCAAAGTTTGTCTGTCTCCCTCTCATCTGTGCGTGTGTGAGAGAGACAGTGTTTGATTTCAGGGAACAGAAATCTCCTCAACACCTCTTTAATATAAAGGAGATTTTCTGGATGGATACAGTGGTGTCTCAGAGACCATGATGTTGGAAGGATACTCAAGAGCCCAGAAAGTCACGGCAGTCACCTTTTCTGTCTCTGTATTTCTCTCTTTCTGAGCTCTCATGGTCTCGTGTTTCAGCTTCATTCTTCCCTGTGCAAGGATCTTAGTTTCTTTTGCTCAGTAATGCCAGCCTGCAGCTGGCTTTGGGTCACCATGACTTCCCAGGTTTAGGAAGCAACGACTGATGGGCGCAGCCACCCTGTCCTCTGTAGAATGCACACTCTGAAAAAACAGGAATTTGACTAACCTAGGCAGAACAGACTGTTGGAAAAGAAAGTGTCATGAGAAAATAATGGGCATGACTAAAACACATGCTACTTTTTTTTAGATATCCTACTTCAAGTTCTAAAGTCTGAATTACCTATACTTGGCTTCTAAAAGCTTTCTTCCAGTCTAGTTGCATCTATTTTTCGCATTGCTCCTGCTGGTGATGGTCAGTCTCCCTTGACCCACCTTTCCTCGTCGCTCTTGCCTGACTGCCTCTCTACAGGCTAATGCACAATCCCAAGGTCCCAGTCGCTTTCCTCTGTGCTAGTTACACGGACTCCACCTTCAGCTGCTAAATTCTAACTCCACTTCCTTTAGGTAGCTTGCCATATTACTCAGTGTGAGATGAATCTCTCCTAGATTCCAGCCCCTTTACCTATGAGGATGGCTCAGGTCATTCAAAAAAGCAGAGGATCCTTTTAAACTGAACTTCCCAGACACTCCTATGTGGTCCTCCTTGTGGCCCAGAGCCTATGTTGAAAGCCATAGGTTAGAGGGATTGGGTCCAGGGCAAAATTAACAGCCCTATACGGTCAAACCAATGACCTTGATCCCCTGATAACAAGCGTCTGACCTCAAATTCACAAGTATCATAGTAATTGTGGTAAAAGGAATTCCAGGCAGAACTTGAAAAGTTTCAGGACTTCCCTTATTATTTTTCTACTTCCACAAAGCCTTTTTCCATTAAATAAGAAGGAGGTTTATAGTAAGCTGATGGAATCGCTTTTAATTAAATGGTTTAATAAGTAACAAATGTTTTTATCAGAGTTTTAAACCAGAAAAAAATCACACACAAACACACACGCATAACATCAGAGTATTTCGCCAGCTGCCCTAGCAGGCTGGCTGTGCTGCCTTAGAAGCGATGAAAGGACAGGGAGGCGGAGGTCAGATTCTGTGCTTCCTAGACGCAGTGTGTTAGTCATCAGATACAAAGAGCATAAAACCCTGGCTTTATAAGCGTTCCTTATGTTATTATATATTCTTAGGAGACCTATTCCCCTTGGGCCACCTAAAGGACTAAGATGTTTGGGATGTTGAACTATTTAATTGTAATTATAACAATTAAAACTTTATAAAATGCATCAAATAAAATAGACTCAATGCTTCCACTTAGTCTGGTTTAAGAAAAATAGTTGCAAGGAGCACAACACTTTCCCAAAAGAGATTAAAACTCAGGGATTGGCCAACTGTAGGCGATATAAGAATAAAAGGGAAGAAAAGATTTGCCTTCAAACCCTCTATAAAGTGTTCATGCCTAACAAACAAAGCCTTCCCCACCTTTGCTTCTGGGAACAGTTTCAGGCCTAAGGAACACAGTTGGAAAACTGCCATGGTGCAGCCCATCCCCAGCTTGTCCCTCCACCTGGATCCAAATCAAGTATCTCCCTTCCAAGAGTTCACTGAAAAAAACTCATGAGAAGAAATGAAACTCAGCCAGCCCAGCCTGAGGTCTGTGCATGTGCCTTGTGCCACCAGTTTTCCGAGAAGTGGCCAGGGGCACATCCTCCTCCCTTTCCATTAGCTCTCTCACCAGACCATAGCCCTCCCCCAGCAGTCGCTCCACTCAGGCACCATCGAAAAACAAAACAAAACAAAGGAATCATAATCATAATCCCCTTGAGTTCTTTCATTCAATATGCAGACAGCTTTTCTTGAGCATTTACAGTAAACCAAACCCACTTCAAACCCATGCCCAATCTCTGTCTAAAGGAGCTCTCAGTCTTTGAAAGACTCATAGACTTGCAGCTGCTACCTCAGTTTATTTTTTAAAGCACTCCTGCTAGGCATTTTAATGGGCAATGTGATGAATACATGTAGGACATGGTTCTTTATTGCCTGGAATTTATAATCAAGAGAAAATAAGACATGGAGGAAGAACTATAATAAAAGGTAATACGAGGTAGGTGCTATAGAACTGGTAGTAGATATACTTGTCCTTGGGGCTGGGAAAGGTTTAGAATAGAGCGTGGATACATGGTAAAGAAAGGGAAGAAGTACTAGGAAAAGGGATTCGCGTGAACTATAAGCAGTAGCTACCTTGGAAGGTGACATCGGTACAGCCCTTGCCATTTTTTTTTAAGTTTTTAAATGACATACATTAGTTTTTTTATTTTAGAAGTAAACTTCTAGATAATTTTGAAGGGAGTTTGCTCCATTTAAAAAATTAAGTTATAATTTACATACTATGAAATTCACCTTTTTAGTGCAGTCTCCCAAGTTTTGATAAATGCATACCCATTTAGCTACAGCCACATCTGTTGTATTTCCTTTGGAAACAGCTCTTTACTCCACCTTCAGTCCTGGCAACCACTGATCGCCCTCCATGTTAAAGTGTTCTAGTTTGCCCACTTTCTAGCCAGGACTCGACCCTAGTTGTTCTTAATTTGAGGAAAGTTAAGACTATGGACTCACCTACAGAGAAAAAGAGAGACAGCAGCGCCCCATCTTGGCCCCTTGGTACGTAAAGAGCTAGATGATTGCACATGTCAATCAAGCAACTGGAATTTATTAAATTCTGCCTGTACCCAAGTATGCCATGCACTGGTACGTACAAGAGAATAAAATTGGATCTTTTTATTCAGTGAATCTTTATTCTACATTTTTCCAAGCTGTATTCTAAGAAAAACTCTAAGAACTCTTTTGTTTATCAAATGTTAAGGAATCCTCCTTTCTGGAAATTAACAATTCAATTAACCTTAGCATATCAAAGCTCTAGCATGTGTTGCTATTTAGTTTGTTTTATGTACTATCTCCCAAACTTATATAGCCATGGAAGTTTTTTCAACAGAATAACTTTTTAAATTTCATGAATCCATTTCTCTTTAGCATAGTTTGGAAAACACTAATTTATAGTATTACTGGAGAAAGAAACACACACACACACCTGTTAAATGGGGATAATAATACCTACCTAACAGTTTCTTATGAGGAGTCAATGAGATGAAATATGTAAAGTACCTTTTACAAAGCCTAGTATGCAGTAAAGTTTATTAAAATATAAATTATGTTTGAAGACAGAGAGGAGAAACATTATAAAGTGTAACATAGGAGAAAACTCCTTTAATTATTGTGCCAGTTTGTTGAGCACTTATTCATACCAGGCACTGTGTTCTGCTCTTTACATGGATTACCTTGCTTAATCCTCATGGTGACCCCAGAAAATGCAGGCGCTGCTATTGTCCCTGGTCATATCAAAAGTAAGGATTCCATCCAGAATTGAAACCCAGATCTGAATTAGGTTAGTTGTAAGCCAATGAGTAACCTGATGTTACCTTCACCTTTGTGTATTCTGCCTCTCTCAAGATGAGGAGCGCTCCAGTGGCTGAGCAGAGGGGAGGAGAGGTGTGAACCTTTCTTCATTTACCTTTACATCGAGCACTCGAACTAGGATCTGGAATGTCACCAGCACATTATCTTTGGGGTCTTGACGTGCCCTTGGGGGCCCAGTCTTATGTTAGTACCCTTGAAACAGTGAAATTGCTCTTGGAAGTTTTTCTGCCCACTCAGCTGACTTTTAAGTTGAGCCCTGGAAGTTCCCTGTCAGGTCAACCGTCCTTACCTCCCTCTGGACCTGGGCCACCACGGCACACTCAGTAAGACCCGAATGGTCTCCATCTACAGAGCCTGAGCTTTGAGCTGTTTTGCCAGATGGAAATTCAGCTGTAATTCTACGTGTGGGCATGCCATGATGCCGAGAAGTAATCGTGGTCACCGTTTGGATGGGCAGTTGCTACAGAAACATTTGTTAAATAGCCTACCTCTTCCCATGGCTCTGTGACGTCCTTACTCTCATGACAATTTTCCTCATATTTGCAAGTCTATTTCTAGACTGTCAGTTCTATTCTATTCTGTTGATCTTTTCATTTCTTCCAAAGCAAATTCTCACTGTTTAAATTACAGTGGCTTATAAGTCATCTCATACCTGGTAGAATAATTCTCCCTGTCTTATCTTTCTTTTTTTCAGTAATATAGTAGTTATTTGTGAACTTGTATCATTACATATGAATTTTAGAGTGAGTCTGTAAAAAAAATCAGCAGCAAAACAGTTTTTCCAAAGATACTATTTTGTGGCCTTCCAACATATGAGGTAAATAAAAACATGCTCTACTTGGCATGGGATGGGGTCTCTGGATGTGACCTTGAAGCCCGTCTTTCAGACCCTGAAACCTTTCATTCACCACACTTCTAAGGTGTCAGTGAACATAGAAAGTAAGAGCTTTAAGGCAGTGAATGACTAATGGTGGGAATTTCAAGCCCACAGAGAGAACATAGAACAAAGGAAAAGATAGAACAGATTAGGGTAATACGTGCTAACCCAGCCTATTGTTGAGAATTTTCACTGGTATTGGCCTTGACCTATGTCCAACAATTGGAAAACTGAATTATCTAGGTAATCCTCTATCAAGTTTTTTCATAGCAAAGGATAGGTTTGCTTTAATTATGACTCACTTTAGAAACTGGAAAAAAATTCAGTCTCCCACATAGGTAAAGAATCCCTCTGAGATGGCCAACAACTAGAAACCTGTATACTGTCCTTGGAAGACAAACCAGTAAAGTTTTTTTTAAGTTTATTTTGATATCATTAATCTACAATTAAATGAGCAATATTATGGTGATTACACTACCCCCTTCATCAGGTCCCCGCCACCAACCCCATTACAGTCACTGTCCATCAGCGTAGTGAGATGCTATAGAATCACTACTTGTCTTCTCTGGGTTGTACAGCCCTCCCCGTGCCCCCCTAACATTACATCCGCTGTAAAAATCTCTCAGATCACAGTCCATCCGTATCGGGACTATTACCGCACAAACACGATGAGTATCAGTTAAAAGGTAATTTCCTGAAATAGTCTCATGGGGAAAAAATTGAAAATCCACAGTACTTCAAGAAAGTTTTTTTTTCATTCCTTGATCTTTAAAAAATTGTTTCACTCTTCACTTCCCTAGCAGATGTTGTAAATTTTAGAAACAGTCAGGGACCTTTGGACTGAAATGAAAAACTGATTCACTTAAAAAAGTAAAATTCAGTTTAGAATGTTTGGAATACAGTAAGTGGGACCTAGAAAGAGTATACCTCTGCGTACGAGGATTTCCTTTCTCTGTTTTTCAGATGCCATAAATCTGGCAAAGAGCAGCTTTGCCCTGAATGTGATGAATAACATTTTTATAACCTTTTTTTTTTAACAAACTAGCCCATGTGTTGGGAATACATGAAAGTTGGATGCTACTGTTGATAAGATCTGGCAAATTATTATGTGTTTAGGGAGTACTGGAGCACAATGAAAGTTGTAGCAATTCTATAAATTCTATGTGTGTCACATTTTACTCTGCCTTTTTTTTAGAGCACATAATTCTTCTTCCTCCATTCTGACTCTATTTCCTACACAACAGTTATTGCTGATTTTGAACTTTATTTTCTATAAGAACAAAACTTACCACATACATGCTCATTCATTTATTCATTCTACAAATATTTATCAAGTGCTTGTTAGGTGTTACTTTGTTGACCACTGAGGACATAGGAGTGAACAGGACAGTCGTCGGCCCTCGGGAAGTTTGCAGTTTATAGGAGATGATAGACCATGAGTGTCACGATCAGGGACGTGTAGGGGACGTTGCTGCAGGACCTAAGCCGACGTTGGGGTCAGGAAGGCCTCCCGGAGGAAGTGTTGTTTAAACTGATCCTTGAAGGATGAGTAGGAATTAGCCAAGTGCAGAAAGAGGCCAATTGGTCAGTTTCTACGACAGAAAGGAAGAGTCTTTCAGACAGAGAGAATAGCATGTGCCGAGGTGCTGTGGCAACTGGGAGTTTAAATGTCTCAAGGGAGCAGATATAGGAATAAAAATTATTTAAAAATTTTTCAAGGTCCAGAGCAAAGTACCTAATACTTATCTCAACATGTGTACTCAGTCTGTGGATAGTTTCCCCTACATTTGGTCAAATAATAAATAGAGGTGTAGACAGCTAGACATTATTGGTACCTTGTTTAAATCTGAAACCACTCATACAAAATGAAGAACAATGAATAGCATGTTCCAGGCACCCCTTAGCTTTGTATTTCTGCCTTTCCAACTGATGACACCCCCAGCCCTCCTCTGAGACTTGGCATTCCATCTCACCAGGGACTTCTTCCTGGATCCCCTCCTTAGGTCCACAGTAGATGCTCTGTGGTCACACTGCACCCTGTTCTTACCTCTATCAGAGCACTTTTCACACTGGATTTATTTTTCAGCTTACCTGCCTGCTCAGCTTTGAGTTCCTTAAAGTCAGAGATGAGTATAAGGGAAAGAGAAGGAGGGGGTTTTGGGGTTAGAGTCCTAAATTGAAATCATAGCTCTGCCATGTGCTGTGTGGCCTTGAGAACTTACTGAACTGCTCTGAGACCCAGCTTTCTAATCTAAAGAATCGGGATAATAATTTGGGATGAACCCCATTAAGAGTTGTTTTGAGTATTACAGAATAATGAACATGAAGTGCTTGGCACAATGCCTAGCTTGCATAGCCCTCTAAAAATGTGCTAAATGCATGAAGGAATGAATGAGAAAATGTGAGATTTGTTCACAGGATTATTTGTTCAGAGCTGTCTTTATACTGCAGCCAATTCAGTGATCAGAGTTTCCTGAGCTCAATCCTTGGCATTGTCACTTTAGCCAGAAACTCCAGAGGCATAGGTTGCCTTTAGTTGCTGATTGAAATAGTCTCAGCTCAGCTTCTCATTTTACCCTCTTTCAGTTCCAAGTCCAGACTCCCAGCTTCCTGCCCTTCCCATAGGTGGAAGAGAAAACTCCCTACAATTTTGCCCACTCATTTGTTCATTTATTCATCATTAGGAAAATTTATTAAGTACCTGCTATGTGCCAAGGAGTGTGATAGATGTTAGTGACGTAATGGAGATTTGATGAGATGTTTTATTTATTTATTAGCCAATATGGTAAACAAATGCACCATATATGATACCTTTAGTTTCCCCACACCCAACCAGGACCACCTCAGCTTTCCATCGTGTTCTGCCTGTTGTGCTCCCACATCGCCCCTACTCTTTCTTTCTTAGACCTAAATATATACACATTCTTATATATCCTGTTCAATTTTAGTTATGCATGCTGAGCACACTGGTACCAAAAGACTATTTTTTTTTTTGAGGTTTAACAGCCTTTTTTTTGGTCTCGTTAATCT
The DNA here is from genome assembly GCA_032199065.1 of Smutsia gigantea. Classification (NCBI taxonomy): domain Eukaryota; kingdom Metazoa; phylum Chordata; class Mammalia; order Pholidota; family Manidae; genus Smutsia; species Smutsia gigantea. The sequence continues at coordinate 172,935 of JAVSCE010021138.1, forward strand.
ACAATTACCTGTGCAATATTATGGTTATTAAACTACTCCCTTCATCAGGTCCCTCCCACCAACCCCATTACAGTCACTGTCCATCAGCATAATGAGATGCTATAGAATCACTACTCGTCTTCTCTGAGTTGTACAGCCTCCCCGTGCCCCCCCAACATTACATCTGCTAATCCTAATGCCCCTTTTTCCCTCTTATCCCTCCCTTCCCACCCATCCTCCCCAGTCCCTTTCCCTTTGGTAACTATTAGTCCGTTCATGGGTTCTGTGAGTCTGCTGCTGTTTTCTTCCTTCAGTTTTTTTCTTAGTTCTTATACTCCACATATGAGTGAAATCATTTGATACTTGTCTTTTTCGGCTTGGCTTATCTCACTGAGCATAATACCCTCTAGCTCCATCCATGTTGTTGCAAATGGTAGGATTTGTTTTCTTCTTATGGCTGAATAATATTCCATTGTGTATATGTACCACATCTTCTTTATCCATTCATCTACTGATGGACACTTAGGTTGCTTCCATTTCTTGGCTATTGTAAATAGTGCTGCATAAACATAGGGGTGCATCTGTCTTTTTCAAACTGGGCTGCTGCATTCTTAGGGTAAATTCCTAGGAGTGGAATTCCTGGGTCAAATGGTATTTCTATTTTGAGTTTTTTGAGGAACCTCCATACTGCTTTCAAAAATGGTTGAACTAATTTGCATTCCCACCAGCAGTGTAGGAGGGTTCCCTTTTCTCCACATCCTCGCCAACATTTGTTGTTTGTGTTTTGGATGGTGGCCATCCTTACTGGTGTGAGCTGATATCTCATTGTGGTTTTAATTTGCATTTCTCTGATAATTAGCGATGTGGAGCATCTTTTCATGTGCCTGTTAGCCATCTGAATTTCTTCTTTAGAAAAGTGTCTATTCATGTCCTCTGCCCATTTCTTAATGGATTATTTGCTTTTTGTTTCTTGAGATGCATGAGTTCTTTATATATTTTGGATGTCAACCCCTTATCGGATATGTCATTTATGAATATATTCTCCCATACTATAGGATGTCTTTTTGTTCTACTGATGGTGTCCTTTGCTGTACAGAAGCTTTTCAGCTTGATATAGTCCCACTTGTACATTTTTGCTTTTGTTTCCCTTGCCCAGGGAGATATGTTCATGAAGAAGTCACTCATGTTTATGTCCAAGAGATTTTTGCGTATGTTTTTTTCTAAGAGTTTTATGGTTTCATGACTTACATTCAGGTCTTTGATCCATTTTGAGTTTACTTTTGTGTACGGGGTTAGAGAGTAGTCCAGTTTCATTCTCTTACACGTAGCTGTCCAGTTTTGCCAACACCACCTGCTGAACAGGTTGCCATCTCCCCATTGTATATCCAAGGCTCCTTTATCATATATTAATTGATTATATATGTTTGGGTTAATGTCTGGGTTTTCTATTCTGTTCCACTGATCTGTGGGTCTGTTTTTGTGCCAATACCAAATTGTCTTGATTACTGTGGCTTTGTCGTAGAACTTGAAGTCAGGGAGCATAATTCCCCCTGTTTTATTCCTCCTTCTCAGGATTGCTTTGGCTATTCGGGGTCTTTTGTGGTTCTATATGAATTTTAGAACTATTTGTTCCAGTTCATTGAAGAATGCTGATGGTATTTTGATAGGGATTGCATTAAATCTGTAGATTGCTTTAAGTAGTATAGTCGTCATTTTGACAATATTTATTCTTCCTAGCCAAGAGCAAGGGATGCATTTCCATTTGTTAGTGTCCTCTTTAATTTCTCTTAGGAGTGTTTTGTAGTTTTCAGGGTATAGGTCTTTCACTTCCTTCGTTAGGTTTATTCCTAGGTATTTTATTCTTTTTGATGCAAATATGAATGGAATTGTTTTCCGGATTTCTCTTTCTGTTAGCTCATTGTTAGTGTATAGGAAAGCAACAAATTTCTGTGTGTTAATTTTGTATTCTGCAGCTCTGCTGAATTCAGATATTAGTTCTAGTAGTTTTGGAATGGAGTCTTTAGAGTTTTTTATGTACAATATCATGTCATCTGCAAATAACGATGATTTGATTTCTTCTCTACCAATCTGGATGCCTTTTATTTCTTTGTTTTGTCTGATTGCCGTGGCTAGGACCTCCAGTACTATGTTGAATAACAGTGAAGAGAGTGGGCATCCCTGTCTTGTTCCCGATCTTAGATGAAAAGCTTTCAGCTTCTGGCTGTTAAGTATGATGTTAGCTGTGGGTTTGTCATATATGGCCTTTATGATGTTGAGGTACTTACCCTCTATACCCATTTTGTTGAAAGTTTTAATCATGAATGGATGCTGAATTTTGTGAAATGCTTTTTCAGCATCTATGGAGATGATCATGTGGTTTTTGTTCTTCTTTTTGTTGATGTGGTGGATGATGTTAATGGATTTTCGAATGTTGTACCATCCTTGCATCCCTGAGATGAATCCCACTTGATCATGGTGTATGATCCTCTTGATCTATTTTTGAATTCGGTTTGCTAATATTTTTTTGAGTATTTTTGCATCTATTTCATCAGGGATATTGGTCTGTAATTTTCTTTTTTGGTGAGTTCTTTGCCCAGTTTTGGTATTAGAGTGATGCTGGCTTCATAGAATGAGTTTGGAAGTATTCCCTCCTCTTCTATTTTCTGGAAAACTAAGGAGAATGGGTGTTATTTCTTCTCTATATGTCTAGGAGAATTCAGAGGTGAATCCATCTGATCTGGGGGTTTTGTTCTTGGGTAATTTTTTGGTTAGTGATTCAATTTCATTGCTAGTGATTGGTCTGTTTAGTTTTTCTGTTTCTTGCTTGGTCAGTCTTGGAAGGTTTCTAAGAAGTTGTCTATTTCTTCTAGGTTTTCCAGCTTGTTAGCATATAGATTCTCATAATATTCTCTTATAATTCTTTGTACTTCTGTGGGGTTGTCGTGATTTTTCGTTTCTCATTTCTGATTCTGTTTATGTGTGTAGAGTCTCTTTTTCTCTTAATAAGCCTGGCTAGGGGTATATCTGTTTTGTTTATTTTTTCAAAGAACCAACTCTTGGTTTCATTGATTTTTTTCTATTGTTTTATTCTTCTCAATTTTATTTATTTCTTCTCAGATCTTTATTATGTCCCTTCTTCCGGTGATTTTGGGCCTCATTTGTTCGCCTTTTTCCCATTTTGGTAATTGTGTCTTTAGACTATTGATTTGGGATTGTTCTTCCTTCTTTAAATAGGCCTGGATTGCAATATACTTTCCTCTTAGAACTGCCTTTGCTGTGTCCCACAGAAGTTGTGGCTTTGTGTTATTGTTGTCATTGGTCTCCAAATATTCTTTGATCTCTGTTTTAATTTGGTCATTGACCCACTGATTTTCTAGGAGAATGCTGTTAAGTCTCCATGTATTTATGAGCCTTTTTGTTTTCTTTCTAAAATTTATTTCTAGTTTAATGCCTTTGTGATCGGAGAAGTTGGTTGGTAGAATTTCAATATTTTTGAATTTACTGAGGTTCTTTTTGTGGCCTAGTATGTGGTCTATTCTGGAAAATGTTCCATGTGCACTTGAGAAGAACATGTATCCTGTTGGTTTGGGTGTAGAGTTCTGTAGATGTCTGTTAGGTACATCTCTTCTAGTGTGTTGTTCAGTGCCTCTGTGTTTTTACTTATTTTCTGTCTGGTTGATCCGTCCTTTGAAGTGAGTGGTGTGTTGAAGTCTCCTAAGATGAATACATTGCTTTCTATTTCATCCTTTAATTCTGTTAGTATTTGTTTCACATATGCTGGCACTCCTGTGTTGGGTGCATATATATTTATAATGGTTATATCCTCTTGTTGGTCTGACCCCTTTATCATTATGTAATGTCCTTCCTTATCTCTTGCTACTTTCTTCGTTTTGAAGTCTATTTTGTCTGATACAAGTACTGCAACACCTGCTTTTTTCTCTTTGTTGTTTTCATGAAATATCTTTTTCCATCCCTTCACCTTTAGTCTGTGTATATCTTTGGGTTTGAGGGGAGTCTCTTGTATGCAGCATATAGATGGGTCTTGCTTTTTATCCATTCTATGACTCTGTGTCTTTTGATTGGTGCATTCAGTCCATTTACATTTAGGGTGATTATCGATAGATATGTACTTATTGCCATTGCTGGCTTTAGATTCGTGGTTACCAAAGGTTCGAAGGTTGCTTCTTTACTATCTAACAATCTAACTTAACTTTCTTGTTAAGTTATTGTAAACAGCTTCTGATGATTTTATTTCTCTCCCTTCTTATTCTTCCTCCTCCATTCTTTATATACTATGTGTTTTATTCTTTGCCTTTAGTTAGTATTTGGATGGTCTGCTTTCTTTGCTATGATTTTATTTTCTCTGGTGACATCTTTTTAGTCTTAGGAGTGTTTCTTCTAGAGCAGTCCGTTTAAGATATCCTGTAGAGGTGGTTTATGGGAGGCAAACTCCCTCAGCTTTTGCTTGTCTGGAAATTGTTTAATCCCTCCGTCATATTTAAATGATAATCGTGCTGGATACAGTATTCTTGGTTCAAGCCCTTCTGTTTCATTATGTTAAATATATCATGCAATTGTCTTCTGGCCTGTAAGGTTTCTGTTGAGAAGTCTGATGACAGTCTGATGGGTTTTCCTTTGTAGGTGATCTTTTTTCTCTCTCTAGCTGCCTTTAATACTCTGTCATTATCTTTGATCTTTGCCTTTATAATTATTATGTGTCTTGGTGTTGTCTTCCTTGGGTCCCTTGTGTTGGGAGATCTGTGGGCTTCTGTGGACTGCGAGAATACTTCCTTCCCCTGCATGGGGAAGTTTTTGCAATTATTTCTTCAATGACACTTTCTATTCCTTTTTCTCTCTCTTCTTCCTCTGGTACTCCTATAATGCAAATATTGTTCCGTTTGGATGGGTCACACAGTTCTCTTAATATTCTTTCATTCCTAGAGATCCTTTTATCTCTCTCTGCCTCAGCTTCTCTGTGTTCCTGTTCTCTGATTTCTATTCCATTAACAGTCTCTTGCATCTCATCCAGTCTGCTGTTAAGCCCATCGATCGCTTGTCTGATTTCTGCATTGTCTTTCCTCACTTCCCTCACTTCCTCCCTCAGCTCTTGCATATTTCTCTGTAGATCCATCAGTATGGTTATGACTTTTATTCTGAATTCTTTTTCAGGAAGATTGTGCATTTCCATCCCATTAGACTCCCTGTCTAGTGTTGTCTGGGTCTGGGTAAGCTTTGTTTCTACCATATTCCTCTGTCTTTTCATGACTATAGAAGTGGTTGCTGATAGGTGCCACGTATGTCAGCTGGGCTCTTTAAGACTTTTAGAAAGAAAAAGAAAAAGAAAAAAAAGAGAAAATAAAGGAAAAGAATGAAAAGAGAAAAGAGAAAAAATGCCCACAGGGAGTAGATTCTGTGAGGATGCTGTAGGTCGCGCTGCTGCTCCACTATTCCACAGCTGTGGCCGCACTGCTCCTCAGGGCCCTTTGTAGCTCTGGCCGGGGCAGGAACGAATGGGAGGCTGCTGATCTCTGTGGAATGTCTCAGTGCAGCTACTTTTTCCCAGTCGCCAGCCAAGGGGTCCGAAATTCCCCAGGACTCCCAGCCTACTGGGCTGAGTGTGCTGGGATGATCCTGCTCCTCTGTTGGGCCCCTGTCTCTTTAATACTGCTAAAAAGGCGTGCGCTTTTCTTTTGTCTCGGGAAGCGGCTGAGAGGACACAGGTGTGTTCCCCAGCTCAGATCCTGCACCTCTGACTCTCCAATCTCTGAAACACCACACAGTGTGTGTCAGCGCTCCTGGCACAGATCACCAGGGCTGGTTATTTCGCAGGCCTGTACTTCCACTCCCTCCCCACTCTGAATCCTGTCCTCCCGCTGGTGCCCTGGAGTGGGGGAGTGCTCAGGTCCCGCCAGGTCACGGTTCCATTTCTTGCCCGCTTCACGGGGTGCCGAGTCCTCTCAGGTGTAGCTGCAGGCTGGGTGCCGTCCTATATCTTCTGGTCTCTCTTTTAGGAATAGTTGTATTTTCATAAATATGTATGGTTTGGGGAGGAGATTTCTGCTGCCCTGCTCACACCACCATCTTCCCAGAAGTACCCCCCCCAAAAGACTTTTGATCACTAATAACATGAATGGATGAGGTTACATAGAGAGTAAAGGAAAACACACACCCTTCCTGCCTTACTTGTTTGCTATTATACATCATATATACATATATACAGATAATGCTGGATGATCACTCCTGAAAGAAGGGAGGGTGGGTGTGTCTTGCACATTTGTATCATCTCACCATGTTGGAAGCTGATGTTCTAAGGGTGTTGCTAGTAGTACGAGAGGCACAGTGGTGGCCAATGACCCAAGTCATATGTCACTGTTGTCTCTGTTCAGTGGTGCATATGACTTCAATTTAGAGGCTATTGACATTTTAGGGTTGTTTCATGAGCCTACCTTATTCTTTCACTCAAGATGAGAACACACTTATCTTTTCATTTATTGAGAGCCTGTGTGCACAATGCTGACTAAAGTATGTTTCCTCTTCTTTAGATATGCTTGGTCTCATGGGAGAAGAGGAGCCTGATAAATGGGCAAATCATAACATGTAGTACTAGATGGTGGCTGAGAGCGCAAGCCTTGGAGTTAGCATTGACTGGAAACCAGTAATTGCTTGCAGTCTAGCTGGGGATAGTTACTCAACCTCTCTGAGCCTGTTTCCTCATCTATAAAATGAGGATAACAACATTGCCTTCAAAAAAAATATTTATTGGAGAATCAGTGAGAGTATCTATGTGCAAATCTCCTCACGGCATCTGAAACATTATAAGCTCCCAATAAACATTAGCTGGGGTTTGTTTGTTTTTTGTTTTTTATCACGGTTGTGACCAAGCCTCTAATACAGTCTGGAACAGTGCTACAGGAACATTGAAGAGGTATGATCGATTTGACCTAGACAGAGCTTTCCCAAGGGGGGCATCAGAGCTAGGTATTATGGGCTAAGTAAGAGATGAGCTTAGGGAGAAACAGGAAGGGCATTCAAGGCCTCCAGAATAATATGTCCAAAGTCGTAAAAATTCAGAGAATTATTCAGAGAGGTCCTATAAGGCAAATGAGCGAGAGTGGCCAGAAATTTTCCTGAGATACAGGCTGGGATATAGGTGCCACACAAAATGGTTGGAAATTTATGGTCGGTAGGAAGCCAGAGGAATTCTTCTAATTCCTTTTAGCTCTGCTTACCTCCAAACTCCTCAACAGGCAGACATGGCTTTTTGCTATGTGGATGCATGTCCGCACAGTTAGAAGATATAAAAAATTCAGTGTAAGAAATAGAGAAATCCTGTGATAATAATAGCTAGCATTTATTGGAACCTTATGTATTACAAAGAACTTTCATACAAACGATCTGTTTTAAGCCTTATGATACCCCTGTGATTTGGCATTACGAAGATTTCTAGTTCATATAGAGGGAAACTGAGGCTCACCGAGGTCAAGCAGCCTCACAAGGTTAAGCAACTTGGGATTACAAGTTAGGAAGTAGTGGCGTTGGGGCTGTTGACCCACCAGACTCCAAGCCCAGGCACTTTACAGGTACGACCTTCTTGTCTATGGCAACTCTTCCATCACCACTCTAAAATTTTTCCCTAAGAACTCTTAATTGTCCATTTATAAATAGATCGTCTCCTCAGTGTCTGGATTCTCTAAAATACTGCTGAAATCTCCATTAACCAGCTTTCCCTTGTCTTTGCGTCAGCTGTTTTGTGCTTTGAAATCTGTATTTTCCATTTTTATGAACATCCTCTATCTTAAATTTCTCCAAGCCTAGATAACCGAGAGTGTTTGCAGTTTAATTAATCTGTCACTTAACTACAGGAGACTTATCCATTTTAAAGGTGATTCTGGCCTTACTCAGCAAAACTGCCTCTTGTCCACTACCTCTCGTTAGAGGCAGCTCATCTCAATAACATGCCTTCCCCACACTGTCCTTGCTTTCTCCCTGTGCTTTCTTACCCTCCCTCTGCCTTATGTCTTCTGTTTGCTCTAAGCTTGAAAATGGGCTGTGAAAAACTTGCAGAGGAAAAACTCACAGGTGGAAAGGCCTTGTGATGAACGGCCAAGCCTTTGTCTCCAGGGGCTCCTGTGAGAACTCGAGGAGGCTGTCTGCATTTCCCTGCAGGCCCCAAAGATCCCCCTTCCGCAGATGGGACGTCCCATGTAGCAGTGTGCCCCCGCCTCCAGCTAGCTGGGTGGTCCAGGCTGGGCTCTGGGGAGCCTGGCCAGCCGATGACGCCCGGCTACCGGCTACCGGGCAGCCAGCAGAGCTTTGAGATGCTTGGGGGCCAGGCTGAAAAGGCAAGGAGGCAAGGCTGGGCTCAACCAGTGAGTGCACTGGGAATCGATGGAAGACAAAGACTGTCCTCCAGAGGCCTCAGAGCTGCCTAGCAACAGAGTACACAAACAGTGACTCCCTCATATGGCAACAGTGCCATTGCGGCCTATACCCTGTATGTCTGCCCATCTCACTGCACATCAGGAGGGCCAGCGATGTGGTTAACAGTCCACACTGACCGAGGGGCAGGGCTTTCAGTCAGTGGCATTATTAGCTGGCTGTCCCCCCAGGGAGGGTCTGTCCTTGCCCACCCTCTGCCGAGGTGCTTCCTCTTATGTGACTGGCTCACTGTGACTTCAGGTCCTAAACTCTTCCTCCTAAAATCTTGCTTCAGCTCTACACACCCCACTCATTTTTAAGGTTCAGGTGATGCCCCTGGTTGGTCCATCAGCCTGCCTGTTCTATCCTCATCACCATAACACCACTTTACATTAATAAAGCTCTTACAATAGTTTGAGTACTGCTTCAAACATTCTGTCATGTGATCCCTACAAGACCCCACTCAGCCTCATTAAGGACCACATTAAGGACGTGTTATCAGCTTTCTTTTACACCTGAACAAATAGGCTCAGAGAGGTTAACTGATCTGTCTGAGGTCACACAGCTAGTAAATGACACAGCTGCCACTGAAACCCATGTTTTTTAACTCTAAGTCTAGTGATCTTTCTTTGACAGGTATTTGTGAGAACAGACATACAGGGACAGTGAGAGTGGACTAAATCCAAGAACTGTCACATATGCTTATAGGGCCATGTGACCCCTTTAAAATCAGATCGCCAGTGTACTTCTCTACCCTCCCCACCAGGCGAAAGACTAATCCTTCTAAAAGCCCTCTGTTCTCTGTTTGCTACCTTAATCCCCGAGACCCCATCTGTTATGTCTCTGGACACAAATACACATGGCCCATTTAACTGCAGTGATTCAGGGCAGAATGGGAGAGGCAGGAAATTGGGACAGAATTCCCTGATCATAACAGGGCAGGCACTGGGGCTTTAGGACAGATTCGGGACAGGGGCTAGCAACGAGATCGTGTGGCAGACAAAACGCATCAATAGATAACCAGTAGGAATACAGTTATTTGATCAGCAAAATGAAATCCACCAGTGTCTTCAGTGTGCCCTGACCTGTGGTGGGTCGCATGGATGGAGAAAGTGGAGCAGCGATAGAGATCCAGGCCGACGGACAGGGTGAGCTGGGGCAGATGGTCAGGGCTCAGAGCATAATCCCAGTGCCTGCGAAGCCAACAGCTAGACAGTCCCTCTCAGCCCGAGAGAGTCTGGGCTACTGAGACCAGGATTCAGTCTGATACACATGACAGGGATCCTCCAACCAGAACCGGCTTCAGGGTGTGAAGTTGGTAAAGAAACAAAGGCAAAGGCCTGTTTTCAGACCCTGAGACTTGGTTCAGGGACAAAGGGAAAAGGGATTGTGGGGCTAGCGTCCCTTTGGACATGGCCCTCATAACGTACATTAGTCAGAGTAGGTGGTGTTTATAGTGCGATGATCACAGATACCATCAAACTCTCAATGGCTAAAACACAAAGATTTATTTCTTCACTCTGTGTCCACAATGGGGGTAGTGGATCTGTTCATCATAGCCATTTGGAGACAAAGAAAGATAGAGAAGCCACCATTCTGAGTATTGCCAGCTGCTGAACCGGAGAGGTGAGAGTCCTCAACTCACATTAGCAAAGAAATTCTCAGCCAGAGAGTGGCACACATTGCTTCAGCTCACAACTCAGCCGGGCCTGATCGCACATCCCCAGCCACCCCCAGGAGGCCAGGAAGTACAGTCCTGCCATGCACCTGGTAGTCAGAGAGCTGCAGACATTCAGTGAGCCTCCCACAATGAAGCTTTGATGTACTGGACTCATGATGGATTAGTGTCTTCAACGGTAGTTGGGGAACCTAACACATTGGTTACAGAAATCTGGAAAACAGATTTTTCCGTTCCTTTAATAAATATTTATCAAATAGTGCTATGTGTGAGGCCATGCTGATGGCCATGGATACAGTGGTGACCATATAAAATTCTTCCTTCAAAGAGCAGCCAGTCTAATGAGGGGAACAAACCCACCTACTTTGACAAGAATTTCAATAAGGAGAAGCCCAGGATTCTGTGGCAGCATGTGTGAGAGTGGCTGGTCTAGGCTGAGGGGCCAGGAGATGAGTTTAAGAAGGCTTCCATGTTCACATATAACTCTGCTCACTGAACACACACACCCCACAAAACAAATGAATGACCCCTGGAGCCAGAGTCTATCCTTTTCCCATGCAGCATGATTGTCCCCACCCTATCAGGACCAAGCTTCATAGAGGAAAGCTTCTGGCTTCAGCCACTCAAGTCTGGCTCTAGACTTCAGGTGACTTAAAAAGTAATTTGATTTGAAATGGAGTAACAGCCTCTCTCATTGACAAAATTTTTCTCCCTTCAACCCTGCCACTGAGGCCTAAAATTCCTATATCATTCACTTTTCTTGTTAACACACAAAATACCTGTGGATCTCCAAACATTACCTGAAAGCAGGCATGCAGTAAACCCCGACCACCTGAGTTCACAGTAGGCCTTAGCTGAGTCACCTGGCCTACTCAGCGTGTGGTCTGCGCCCAGCAGCGTCAGAATGAGGGGAGCTTGTTCGAATGCAAAGCCTCAGCACCTAGCACCTCCCTCACGCCCAAGGCCTACTGAAGAAGACTGCCTTTAACAAGATCCTAGAGTGATTCAGATGCACACCCAGCTGAGAAAACAAATTGACCATGATATAGATACTTTTGATATCCCAAAGGACACCTTCATAAGGCTGAGCTGTGCCTTACTAATGGGAAAGGCAAGTATGGATTAGACTTCAGAAGCGAGCAGTGGGTACAGAGTCATGAGCAGAGAAGAGTTGCCTAAGAAAAATGCAAATTTGGTGAAAGAGGGTAAGATGTAGAACACAGGAAAAGGGAGTTTTGAAGGCTCACTTTTATGCTCTTTCTGGAGGTGGGCTTGGGAATTATGCTGGCCCTTTTTGGCCAACAAATTTCGTGTCTGTGCTTTAATGAGTTTCGATGCTAAGTTAGGGCTCAGGAAGTCGCTCTTGCTTTTCTCCCTTTTAGATCTGTGTGCGAAGGCGGGTCCCCTCTGTGTGCCCTCCGCCCCCAACACCGACTTGTGCCTCCAACACTGGCCAAGCACAGTGGATCCACTGGCTGAAAGCTCTTTATAGCCTCATTAAATGGCACTTAACAACTGAATAGCATAAACTCCAGAACTGGGAGACTCGGAGAGACAGCTGAAGCCTGTATTTTTGAGTCATGTATATGGTGGGAAACTTATAAACTAGCAGCTGTTTTTTATTTTTATTTGAACAAAAGTTTCACCTGAAGTGGACTACCATGTACAATTATACACTTCTACTATTAGGGTCTTCTGAATTCCACCCATTCCCCCAGCTGTGCTGTTTCCAGCAGCTTGTCAGTCTGGTCCTGCATCTACATATCTACATTAGTATTATATTGTGGTTGTTGTTAGCCATTTGCTACTAAAACAGCTGCAATAGGCAATTTAAGTGTGTTTTTATAGAACTCAGAAAGTTGAGTTACCTTAGCTCAAATAAAACTAGAGATGTCATGAGTTGTATTGAACTGAGTGGCTAATTCTTTCCATAACATTTTCCCATAATGTGGCTCTAACTGTACTTTATTCAAAAACTTGCCTGCAAGTTTCTGAACACATCCAGCAGGCATTTCCACCCAGAAAACCTCAAATTAAAGCAAATAGCTTCCTGTTGCAAAGGTATTAGAGACCAAGCCTATAGATGTCATGTTCAAAATGATTGCTAGGGTCAGGATGGTAACTAAGACCCATCATTGACACTATGATGACTCACTGGTAGTAACAGTTATCAGGAATCTTATTTGCTATATAAGCAAAACCAATATATTAAACTGCATATATTATGAAGCAGATAAGGGTAAGAGTTTACATTATTAAGCTATTTGCCATTTTTCCTTTAAATTATTTTCATAAGCATATGAGCCTAAATAAAAACCTCTACATTCCTTTCTGCTGCCTCTCCATTTCTCTGCCCTCCTTTTCAGCAATACTCCTTGAAAACGTTCTCCAAAAATTCTGACCTTCGTTTCTTCTCTTTCATTCCGTCTTGAACCCATTCCAGTCAAGTTCTTGTCTCGAGATTTCCGGTGAAGTAGCTGTTGCCCAAGCCATCAGGAATATTCAGCTGTCACCCTATATGACTTACCAGCAGCACTGCTCTGGGTGCCACTCTCCTCCCTTTGACATTCTTCCTTCTCTTGGCTTTGAGGACACCACTCTCCCGTAGTCCTCAGCCTCTGGTTGGTTTCTTCGCAGCTTCGTCCTTCAGGCTTCTAAACGGTAGGCTGCCCACAGGTCGGTCCCTGCACCTCCTCTTCTCTTCACCTACACTCACTCCCTGGGTAAGAACATCCCAGTTCACAGCTTTAAATATCTTCTCTATGCTGACAACTCCCAAATGTGTATTTTCAGCCTGGATCTCTCTCCTGAACACGCGACTCATTTATCAAGTTGCCTACCTGACAGATACACTTGGATGTGTGAAGCATCTCTACCTTGACATATCCCAAAATCTCTTTATTTCCAACCCCCCCCCCCACTTCTCTTAAAGCCAAAAACAAAGCAGAAGTGTTTGTCTCATAGTCTTACCCATCTCAGGAAATGATAACTCAATGATTCCCTTTGTTTGGGCTAAAAAATCTTTAAGTTGCCCTTGATGCCTTTCCTTCTCCCTCACTCCACAGTGTTTAGCTTTATGGCTCTGCCTCTGAGTCCCTCTGGAATCCAGCCACTTCCCATTGCCGCCACTCTGGCCCAAACCACTCTCTCTCCCCTGAATTGTTCCTCGAGTCTATCACTGGTTTCCTTTCCCATCCAAGCACAGCTGACAGAGTGATCTTTAGAACCTGAGTCAGATCATGTCATTCTTCTGCTCAGAATCTTAAGGTCTTTCCATATCATTCAGAGTAAAAGTCGAATCTGACGATTGCATAGATGGCCCTATAGGATCACCCTGCCCCCTCGCCCACCACCACAACTCTTCCTTCTTTTTCTGCACCAGCCGCATTGGTCTGTTAGCCATGCTTCAGAAACACCAAACATGCTCTTCCCTTAAGACTTGGGAACTTCAGAGCTTAGAATTCCTCCGGCCATCCCTTCACTTCCTTCAGGTCAAATGCCATCTTATCCCAGAGGTCTTCTCCGGTCACCCTCCCCTCCAGCCCACCCTGTACCCCAGTCCGGCTTTCTCTTTCTTCAGAGCACTTACCATCATGTGATATATGACTTATTCATGTGTCTGTTATCTGTCTTCCTCCACAGAAATACCTGCTTCGTGACGGCCAGGACTTTATTTGTTGCGGCAGCCCCATTACCTGGCACAGTGGGAACTCACAGTGTATTTTCTGAATGGAAGGAAGGAAGGAGGGAGGGAGAGAGGGAAGGAGGGAGGGAAGCCCAATCTTATCATTTCAGAGCATGGCTCAGTTTTTAAGCTTTCATTTATGTGCAATATTTCAGAATGAGGCGTTGCACAAACCAAGTCACACCTGTCCATTCAAACTGGATTTGAATCCACCATTTATTAACTAAAGGATATTGTGCACTTCTGTAAACATCTCTGAAGGCCTCATTTTCCTCATCTGTGAAATGGGGGGGATCTAAAAGTTAAACTGGATAATATTTTTGAATTTTTTAGTAAGCCTCATACTTAGTAAGCCTTCAATACATGTTTATTATTATTATTATTGTTATAAGTGGTTATTCCTCATATTTTCATCTTACTGAATTACTTTTTAAATTACTAGAGTTTAGTATTTTTTTCAGAATTTTAAAATTTTGTATAATTCCCATGTACCATAAAAAGGACAACCAGAAGCATTTGGCTGGCTCTTTCTCCTTTTCTTTTCTTTCTTCTTTTTTTTTTTTAAGCTATTTAAGCAAATCTTTTCCATAGAGTTTTTTATTCAGTTCTTCCTGTTCTGTGTCCTAATCTGAAAGCATTCTAAATCAAAAGTTTAGTCTTTTCTTCTTTTTTAGGGCACTACCAGTGCATAGTGTATCCACCTTTTTCTTTATGTTCCAAAAGCCGGTAATTCCATGCAAATGCAGCGTAAAGGGCATTCTGGTATTTGTACCTAAATGGGCATAAGGAACCCTCTATTTATTTCCAAAAGCGCTTGTGAAATATTATCATAGTTAGCTTACGTCCCCACAATTAATGTTCCTCTTAGAATCTAAGTATTTCTACCATGCTACCTTCAACCTTGGGGAGGAGGAGATTCAAGACGTCAGCAGGAGTAAGGTTTAAGAGGCACAGGGGAGAGACATCATGTCTGTCAAGCATCCTGAATCTGGTTCTTGTGGTTAATTTGACAGCCTGGTCACTAGGGAGCTGCCTGTCCCGGGGTGGTCAGAGGGACTCCGTGACCTCCAGTTTTCCTCTTCTTGTCTTTTGCTCTCTGCTCCCTCCCAACATGAGCTATCCCTCCCACCCCAACCCCAAATACGAGTAGGCAGTATGCTCTCATGACTAGTTAGAAAGACGTTCCAGATTCAGGTAGTAAATTGAACTACAACAGAACTATCGAAGTCTCTACACAGACACACAGACCCAATCGGAAGTACTGATAAGGGCTGTTAATTGAGGCCAATCAGTTTAAGTAAAGATTAAATTTTGAGCAAAAGAACTTTAGACTCAACGTGATGGTGTACTTAAAGGCAGCCCCAAATGCCATTTATAAGTGTCCCCTGGGGACTGCCCTTCTGACCTTGTCTTGTCATGGCTCTGGAAATGGTGAATATGGCGTCTCTTAGGGATCCCTCTCCTGAAATTACATTCTTTCTTGTAAACTGAAATGACACAAGCAGTTAAACAATAATTAGAATAGTCGACATTAACTGAGCTTTGTTAATACGAAGCACTTTTAATGCATTATCTCCTTTAATTCCTACATTCATGATCTTCATTCCACTAATGAAAAAAATAGAGATACTAAGACTTGAGTAATTGCCCAGGATTTAGACCCAGGTCTAAGTGCAAAGTCTCCATTCTTAGAAGCTGTGCCATAATGCCTGCAGAAAATCAACTTCATTTTCAGTTCATTTTGGCTTATGTCTTCCCTGTGGTATAAAGAATCTTCTACACATGCTGACATGCCTGGGTCATAGCTAATATGCCTCCAGGAATTGCCTTTTATTTTTTCCTTCTTAACACTTTAATTGTGTTGTTCCTTGCTCTTCTGCATTTATTGGATCGGCTTAATAAGAAACATGTCTACAGCGTCATGCTTTAATTTTAGCCGACCTGAGTACAGTGCTTACAAAATGCTTTTTATATATGTTACCCCATATACTACATTGGGAATTAAGCATTATACTACTTTTATAGATGAGGAAACTGGGGTTCAGAAAAGTGAAGCAACATACTCAATATCATGTTATTCCTATGTCAAACGCAGGCCCTATATCTCCGGAGTGTATACTGTTGCACTAGACTCCACTGTCTCCTATTTTCATATTATATGCCAGAAGTATATATTGACCACTGCTTTACAACAAGGACTCTGGCTGAGTTAATTTTGTATTAGTTCTTAAACTGATATTATAGGAGGGCTCTGGAGTCTGGCTGCCTGAGTTAGAATTTTGGCTGCATTACTTACTATTTAGATGAGTTACTTAACATCTCTAAATATCAGTTCTCTCATCTGTATAGTGGCAATACTAATGGAACCTGTCACAGAAGGTGGTTACAGTCATGAAATGTGTGACTGATACATAGTAAGTTCCCAGCCTGCCAAAGCTGTTATCATTACTTATGGATAATGACTCAAACTGGAATGTCCTTGAGATTTGCATGTTCTATGATTTAGAAATTGATTTAATATTCCATGCCATCTACATATAGTTTTAAAATACCTTAACTTGTAATTGATTTAGGATTTTGCTCCAAGACTGACAGAAGCCCTTAAATGTTACAAACTTAGCTTCTAATTGAAAAACGACTGAAGATAAGCAGACCAATTCAAGCCAAATATTGTACTTTAAAAGTAATTTGTGTGAGGTGAAGTCAGTTTACCCTAACTACAGAGATACATAGAACCAGTTAGAATAGATCACTAGAAGTTGAATTGAGTTGAAATAATCAGATTGGTTGGTGTTCAAAATATGGTCTAAGGCCACCTCAAACGCTTAAAGCTTCCTCTTATACTGAGTTCATCATTGCTTTCCTTCATAGTTCAGAGTTCATTGTTGTTAGTTTTAAATGTTGATCCCAGAAGACTCCAGTTAAAAGACACTAATTTTCTGAACTGGGTTTCCTAACAGGCTGCTTTGATTTTAGCATGAGTCAACGACCATTGTGTCGTCCCTGTCATATATATTGGGTAAAGAGCTTAGTTACCAATAATAAGGTGGTCTTTTCATTTGTAGGATATTGTTGCCATTTCCCTTTCCTTGGTGAATATAACTCAGTTTAAAGAAATTATAGCTGTACCCTAAAATGCTGAGTTCATCAGGAAATAGCATATTTCATATTCTGTGATTGTATTTCATTCTTTAGTTTTCATATTGCAAACATACTAGTTAAGGTCTTCTACTTGAACTACTAGAGTCTTACCATTACTTAATTCTGCCAGTTTGAAAAAAGAAGTTAATAGTTACAAAGAACCCTTAGGGTTTTCTCACTTTGTTTTTTATTAGATGTGATGTTTGTTATTAGAAAACAATATATTTGTTGTTAACATAACTGATTTGGTAATTCTGTCATTGTTACTTCCACTAACACTTGCCCGTCACCTCCTAGAAACCTGTTTCATAGCTTTTCTTCTCTCTTCACCTGTCATCCTAATTCACATGTAACATGACTATCATCAATGATATTTACATGTTAAAAGAGAAAAAAATAGAACCTCGCAGTCAATCAGTTACAGTGAATATCATTGCATAACCAGCTAAGATAGATAAATAGTAGCTACGCAAGTAGTTAAAAACATGCAACAGAGAGGGGAGCATTGAATAAAATGATGAGAATGAGAATGTTAGTTAACATTACAACTCCACTGCCTTGTGAAACAATTATTTGAAAGACAATTTCTGAAAATATTTCTAGTACTTTTCAAAACATAGTGCTTTGTCAATAGAAAAGCTATTTTTATGTAGAAACAATAGGGAAAGTATCATATGTTCACTGCACAACTAAATTATATCAACTTACTGTGTTGCTTAAGCAAACAAACAGATTTCAAAGGTTTATTCTACAAAACAGTGTTTAATCAATTTTTTATACCGCCTTTGAACATAATCTAATAAGCAGATGTGGCATTAACTGCTTATTATGTTCTCACTCCCTATATCCATCCATTCAGAGTCTGCCAGGCTCAGAATAAAAGTCAAGACATGTGCACTTAGAAACTCTGTAGATGTTTGTGGCATTTGAAATTAAAATAGTGAAAAGGCTGCCTGGGCGTCCCTTCAGACATGGCACAGTGGAGCACAGAGACAGGAAATATGCCAGACTCACTCTGCAGGAGGCTGCTGAGAACACGTGCAGCAGCGAACAAGGAACTGCTTAATGATTAATCACTGTCAACCTTTGTTCTCGTTAAAGACTTGATTGTGGGACAAGGCTTGTAATGAGGGACTGTTTTGGTGTCTGTTGCTATGAGATTGTGTTCACTGATCCTCAGTTGGTGTAAGCTGCTGATCCCTTTTTGCCCAAGTCAAATACACTTGAATGAAAATGCTCTAACAGTGCCTGCTAGTGGCTCTTTAAGAAGAGGCTCTGGACATTTTATTTACCAAATGTTACTACAGCCCAAAAATAGAGATCAGATATCCAAGAATTTGGCTTGGCTGAATTTTGGCATATGAGATTTTAGCAGAGACTTTTTTTTTTTAAGTTTGACAATGAAAGAACTAGAAAGAAGTAGATTTTACGGTACTAATTGTATTCTGTCCCCAAGCATACACATGGACATACACAAGCACCTTTTCTTTTCGACAAATACAGATATCCAGAAATCAAAATTTAAAGTTAAGTTACCATTTCTCTTGCCTTCTATAAATAAAATATTGAACTGAGCTTTGCAAACCAAATGCTTAACCACCAAATCGTATAAGAGGCTAATATGTGTGTTGGCATTTCCCTAAAGACTAAGAAAAAAAAAATCCCACTTATTCTGCCATTGACTAGCTGGCTTATAGACTTTTGCATAATCATTTTTGAATCTTTATTTTACTGCTATAAAAGATCAATGGAGCATTTTAAAGGAGGAAAAAAATACTTTTTAAATTAAAAAATTATACTTCTGGGTTGATGTGGCCTTAAAAACCTCTAAAATTCTTGTAAATGCTGTTGCGTCATAGTCCTGAAATTACTCTTGATGTGAAAGTACTAAAAGATGTAGAGTCACTAAAACTACTGGTGATGTTCTCAGATTGTACCTACTACCCCCTAGCCAAAATATTTCTAACAAAGCCTGCTATGGTTTTTAATGTCTGCATGAAGCACCTTTTCTTCTGGTTTACATCATATCATAACTGTTCTGTTCCAAGATATTATATGTCCCCATTCTTCTCTCCTTTTTACTCCCTTTTCCTCTTAAATCATCCACAGTGTCATCAGGGAAGTTGACTAGGAATTGTCTGCACCTTCAGCAATCTGAAATGGACCTCTGTCAGCATCATAGGCCAGTGCCTAGTGGCCAAGTAACTGAGTGTTCCACTGCTGTCGGAAATGATCCTGTCCGACCCAAGGACCTGCCTCTCCCAGAAAGGCAGAGGGAACTGGGAAAGGCCATTTGATCTGCTCCTGCATCTCCCAGTAGATTTGTTCTAAATCCTCCCAAACAGGAAAAACAGTTTTTCATTTAAAACACTGAATAAAAATCCAGTTTGGCAAAATAGCCACAATATAAAACCTGTAAACCTTCGGTTTTCTTAGTCTCATCTTTATGATTTTATAAAAAGATAGAGACTGCAAATTTCCTCAGACCACAGTTGGTATTTGCTAAAATTATAATGGGGAAAATCCTAAGTTAAAGCAGAAATCAGGAGGTTTACAATTAGAATGATAATCATAACTAGTTTGGTCATTGAAAACATTACAGTTTGCAGTAAGTGGATCATTCCCAGAGCTACAAACTGTGGCTGGTTCGGTTCATGGAACTGCAGCCCTCTAAGGAATATGTTTCAATAAGCCCTGCTTTATAAATCTTGGTAGGCCTGATTGTTTTTTTATCCTTGACCATAGATATAAACATTAAGGGATACTTGGCTATTTTGTAAGGTAGATCCTTGAACAGATGTCCTTGGACAATATTTCTAGTAGCTAGTCTAAAATCCTAGGGGAAAGAAAATATCAAAATAAATCACTCTCTATACAACACTGTGAATTATTATTTGCATTTAAATAGAGACTCTATAGCCTTCCTTTATTGTAATAGATGCTTACAGGTAAATTACCATACTTTTCATGGCTTCCCTAAGAAACGGAAGGACTGCACATCAATGCCCATGTTGTTTTCTTCTACCCTCTAAAGACCAGTTTAATACTAAGTACACAGTTAGTTCCACTGATGTTAAGTTTAATGAGTTGTTCACTACATACTAATAGCCTCTCTTTGATCTTTTGTAAGTAATAAATATAATTACTAAAATAAACTATATAATTCAGATTAATTGCTTTTCCTCTAAAAACAGCAACCATCTCATTTTCTGTTGTGACTAAGGACCAGGTGAAATCCAAAGATTAATCCCTTCTTGGTATGGAAAGTATATGAATGAATGGTATATTACCTGGGAGAAAGCCACGAACCCCGGTGCCAAAAAAATGATTAAGGTAAAGATGATTTTGTGTGAGAAAATATTCAGATTTAATTGAGAAGTAAATCCAAAGCGGCAGCGCTGGGTCTAGAAGGACCGCCGTTCATGAGACTGGCCGTCTTCAGCATTAAGCAACGCATACTTATTTCAAAGGAACATTGCTGTGCTCCCTTTTATGGATCCATAGAGCTAGTCAGCTGGGCATTACCATTACCCCTAACAGTGCTACTTTGTTTCTAAAGAGGTCAGAATACTTTAGCATTATTAACCCTCAGTTTCTATTAATTAACTTAGCCACCTTTCTAAAATGGAATCTGAATGCTTGCCCAATACCTTGAAAAAAAGCAACCTTTAAAAACTATGCTAGAATCTCAGTGGTATCATCAGTCCAGTTATGTGTACAAGGAGAAAACTGAAGTCAAGACCTGGCAAGAGGCAAGAATTAGTTAAATATGATGAATTTCAACTAAGATTTATCAGGTATATCAAGTCGTTGGGTAAGATAATCAAGCTGTGTCTTAGTAATGCCAAAATAACTGATGGATTCAGTTAATTTAGTTAAATACCTTCTCAACCCAATTATTTTATTTGGTAACTAGTAGACAAAGAAAATAGTTGACTGGTTTTAAGTTTCCATATATTCAGTGTTATGGCATTTCACTTACTTGGCCCCAGTTCTGTTAAATTTATGCACAGACTAGAAATTTTTAAAATTATTTTTCGTGTTTTTTTTTCTTTTATGGATGGCTAGATAACAATATTTTCAAATTATAAAAGGAATCCATTTGGCTCAAATTTAGTCACAGTTTTGATTAAAATATTCAGAATTGCCCAGATATATACTAAATGAACTGTTATTTGGATTCAGTCAGCAGCTGACGAGCTGTTGCAGTCCTAGATGCATATTCTTAAAAGAACATGGAAAATACAAAACAGCGTAAACATTGGTAACTGTGTAATATATCAGTCTCCCTTCATGCATTCTCTCTTGATCAGCAGTTAGGAACATAAGCCACAAATGTTTACCCAATTGAAAAATCACTGGACAATTATGTTCAAATCAAGGATCTGTTTCCAGTTACAAGTAACAGAATCCAACAAAATCAAGCTACCCAAATTGATGAGAAAAAAAAAGTTAAAAGTTCACGTAATTCTGTACATGCTAAATTTAAGTTCAAGGTTTGATGATAAGCAAAAGATTTGTATAGAGTCTTGAATAGAATAATAATAAGCATTCCCAGGTAAGGCATTTTATTTGATAACTGATATTGATATTTGTTGTTTCACTGAAACATTTTTATATACATGTGATGTTCTTAATAATACCGGAATAATTGTAAATCATGTTATAAATCAAGCTTATCTGATTTTCAAGTAACTTATTCATTATTTATTTAACAAATACATACTGAGAATCTATTTTATGTCAGGCTTATGTGTTAGTGGAAATGCATAGATGAATAAAAGAGTCTGTCTTCTTAATAAAAATGTAGTAAAAGAAAACATGTAATAAATAATTGATATATTATGTAACAAAGGTAAATATAAGGTATGATTGGGACTCAAGCAATACCAATCACCTATGTTGGATAGGTGCCAAGATAGACCCACCTTACTCTGAATTCTCTATTCGAATGAATTAATGTAGTTAGCTTGTGAACCCAAAATTGTACTAAAAATCCCTATAAATGAAAAAATGTCTTAAAAAGTGGTTGACACCTAAAAACAATTTAGACTCTTAACAACATCTTGTAATTCCAAACAGAAACAGGGAAGGTCAATATGTGCGTGTGAGACATCCCTAATCTTATTACTCCTGCAGAATTAATAAACATTTTAGGTACTTCTTTCTAGATTCATAACCATAAAGTAAAAGCGGATATGGTAGCAGTTGAATAGCTGATTTGATCAATGTAGATTCTGGACAAGAGAATCAGACCAAAGGAAGTTGACTTTCCCCATTCTTCTCTGCAGTAGACTTTTCACTTAAGGTTATCATTTTTCTAGAACATTATTTTGGTATCCTGCAGATCAAAATGTGTTTGTATAGTTTGCATAAATAAGATTTTGTTAAAAACCTTATTTTCTGGGAATTGATCCAAGTAAGACCTCTAATCTTTTGAAGTTCATCCCTTAGTGATTCTTAGGGAGAACTCAGCTTTTTTGAAGTCCCATTTAAGTATTCAGTGGCTTGCTTTGCTAATCGAAGAGAGACTTCAGGGCTACATTTAACAGAGAACAGATGGCTTCTTTTTAAGTGTTCTTTGTGGTCATTTTGATAATAGATTCAAAAATAGCTAATCATGTCACATTAGAGTAGATGGACACATCTGAAGATATGAACCACACTCACTGTAGTATCAGTGCATCTAGATTTCCATGTCTGTCAGATAACCTGCAATACCAAGATATTCTCTCCTCTCTCCTAACAGGAGATACGTCATAATTTATAGGCTACTTTGTAGGTTATTACATTTTGTATATTTCAACGCAAAATGGATAATCAAAGCCTAAAAATTACCTCCCATGAAATATTTTGTAGTGTTTTTTTTTTCACAGAATCAGGGAAAAATACAGACCTTTTTACAGAATCAATTCAGAAAAGTCAGGTGTTATCAGCAAACCTATGTAGTTCTACATTTTGCTTCCATACTGGTTGAAGTATATAAACAGGTCCAGAATTCAGTTGTATACATTTTCTCGACATTTCCATCTCCAAGCCTAATCCATTTACCTGAGTCACTTCAGAAGAAGAGAGCCAGTTTGATTTCCCACACCCCACCCCAAAACGGATCAGTCTATTATTTGTTCACTATGGTGGTAAAAATACTGAATATCATTCTGTTAGGCTGCATTTTAGACTCAATGGAAAGAAAGAAATCAAATTGTTTCATCACAGTAGTATTTTTCTTAACTTGATTCAATAAAAGGGAATTTCAACTATTTCAGCACTAGAATGGGCTTTAGAGTTTATAATCTAACTTCCATATCTTAAAGTTGGAGAAAGTAAGACCTAGAGAGGTTTAAAGAGAAGATTAGAGAATTAACAATTAACACGATCCATAGGCCACATGAAATAGATTTGTACAAGAATCTATAAAATAATGTCATTAATAAGATGAATTAAGTAAAAATTATCAAAGAAAGTAATAATTTAAAATAAATGCTAACTTTTCTTGTACACTTCCTATAAACCAGAGACTGTGTCACATATTTTACCTACATAATCTTATTTGCTACAGCAATTGAATGAGGAAGGCATGATTATTTACACCTTAATAGGTAAGAAACTGAGACACAGAGATTTTATAACCAGCTAACAACAAATAATTAGCAAGTCATAAGTCACGGATGAAATATTTAAACCCAAGCATTCTGACTACAAAAGCTATATTTTTCATCA
This sequence comes from Smutsia gigantea, assembly GCA_032199065.1. Taxonomy (NCBI): domain Eukaryota; kingdom Metazoa; phylum Chordata; class Mammalia; order Pholidota; family Manidae; genus Smutsia; species Smutsia gigantea. The sequence goes on from JAVSCE010021138.1 coordinate 196,556, forward strand.
TTGTAGTATTTCATCATTATAGATATCACATGAAATATGTGAGAATTTTAGATTTAGATATCTTGGATTTCTCACTTATCTATCCTAAAGAGACAAGAAGCTGAAAGTAGTCTATAAAATTTTCCCTGAAGTGAAATTCCAGAGTCAAAATTCCATGTTGATTTTTTTTATTTCCAAAAGAAATATCTTATATTCTTTCCAAGATATTAGAAGTCACCAGCAGAAGTGAACTTTTAAAATTCCAGAATTGTTTCTTGTATAACTTGGACATCCCTTTGATTTAAGAACCAACCCTTTATAAAGGAGTTCCTTCCTTTGAACTGTGGTATCCATTATCTCTTCTTCATTCTTTATTACTACTTGTTCGCTGGCTTGCCTTCACTTTTAACGAGACTAGAACAAGCTAATAATTTATCCCATCAAAACCATAATACTTTCCAAACATTTCTAGAGGAACTGCACAACTTTAGGGTATAAAACTACTTCCTAAAGTGGTCCCTTTGAAATGAATGTTTTTATAGAGAGTTATAAGCCTAATATAGTTATGTATTATACTGAAGGGAGAAAAAGGGATACATAGCAATACAATTTAAAGAAATAACTCAAAGGATAAAATCACCCTTAGACACAACTTTCCATCTTATTTTAGTTAGTGGAGGCAGTAATAATAATGCTTAACTATTTCTAAGCTCAAGTGACTGAGTACATCTCTGGATAACTGGCCTTATTGTAAACATCATGCTATCCTCACTGTCTACTATCTGACAATCAGAAAATGTACATTACAGTGTTTAGTCCAGAACCTTACTAAATAGATGGATACATAGATATAGATACATATAGATATTTGACATTCATAAATATCACATTCTCTTAAGAGGAAATATTAATATTTATTTCAAGTCTATTGCATGCCAGCTACTACTATACTAAGCACTTCACATACTTTATGCTATTTGTTCTTAACCACCATCCTTTAAGATAAATATTATTACCTCCATACAACTTGGAAAAAAGCAGAGTTGGGATTCGAACCCCATTTGTCTGATCCCAGAATCCAGTTTTCACTACTGCTGCCCACCCCTATTGCTTTTAGAACAGAGGGGTGTTTTTCAAATATTTTGCCTATTTCTCTGTTTTGTTAAACCTCTAGAGTACTTTGCATTTTAAAGGCAAATCTATTTTAAAAAAAGACAATATTTTTACCTCTCTCATCTTTAAAATGAGGATAATAATTAAAACAGAATTATTGTGGAGGTTGAACGAGATAATAAACGTTAAGGCCTCAACTTATGGCCTGGCACATGGCTGTCAAAAAATAATAACTATTAGTAGAAATCACATTCCATCAGTGGGCCTTCCTCCTGCCTTCAAACACATACACACATAAGCTTCATGGTTATCATGATCTCCGCCATCACTCCCCACAGCCCCCTCTGTCCTAAAACACCCTTTACGCCATGGATCCTTCTGAGGTACACACCCACCCATAAAAGAAAGACACAGCGGATTTAACAATGTTGCTCAGCCTCTGCCTTTCTCTCCTAAACTGACTTTCCAGGTGCTTTTGAAGAGAGTTAGCATTTTCATCCTGTGTGCCTTATAGCAGGAAATTCCATCTCAGTTTTCTACCACCCTGCTTCTTTATATATTCATGTATTTATTTATACAAAAAGTATTTATGGAATGTCCATTGTACCCTGGGAGTATCACGATGAATAGCCCAGCCTTCCAAGCACTTATAATAAGAGATGAATATAAGCACCAAGCCATTGCAATGCAGAGTGAGAAATGCTGTCTAATGGGCCAGCACTGGCTGTTCTGGAAGCACAGAAGAGGGGCTGAAAAGCTTTGGAAGGTCTGAGAAGAGTTACTGAAAAAATGACCTCTGAACTGAGTCTAGGAAGAGTAGGCGTCCACTTGGTAGGGAAGAGCAGGGACTGGTGTTCCAGGCAGAGAGGAAGTGAGCGTACGCATCGGGAATTCCACGTAGTTTAATATCACTGTAGTATAGAGTGAAGAAAGGATCTGTTGAGAAAAGAAACTAGAGAAAGACACAGAGGCCAGATCATGGAGGGAGTTAGAACAGGATGGTTTTAAGCTGGGAGTGCAGTGTAGGGGAGTTATCCACCTGGAAGATAATTTCCTCACTTTCATAAACACTAACCTTTGAGAGCGGGAAGCGGAGTTCTCAACCTGAAGTCTGTGGATGGTCTGTGGATGTTCAGAAAGTGTGTAAACTCCCTGAAATCATAGACAGAAGTGTTAGTTGTTTGTGCACTTGCGGGAAAGGGAGGAGAGGCAGAATCCATAGCTCTGTGAAATCGTCAAAGGCACTGTTATCCAAAGAAGAGTCTGAGACCACTGCTCTGGGGACAGAAAGCTGAAAGATGACTTACAGAGCAGAAATTTCAGGTCTGCCACAAAGAGCCCTTCTAAAGTTAAAGCATTCTCTTTTAAGAAAAATTTCTCATTCCTTCCCCTGAGTTACCAAACTCTTCCCACTCCACCCTGACCCACTGACGTTTTGTTCCTGGCCACTCTCCCACCTACATGCTTCTTCCCGGCTCATAGACCTGGCCTTCCTTGCCAGCCCATAATAAGCATCCATCCCAGAGGCTAAGAATAGATTCAGTGTCCTGGTGACTTGAAAATTGGCTAATATCTGAAGATGAACTCGACAGCGACCACAAAACTCATTCTAATCATTTGAACCAAACAGATTATAAACATATGATCAGGGATCCCCTGCAGGGCAGAGATGAAGATTCTGAATAAAAGAAGAAAATGTCCTATTAAATAGAAGGAAAAACCAGCTACTGTTCATAATCTCAAAGAACAAAGAAAAATACGTATCTAAATATATTCTTCTGTGTTTGCATACTCTACCTTTCAAATCTTCCCTGCCCCCTTCCCCACTCCCAAGAAGCCAGTTCTGTCAAACAAGCTACAGTTGTCTCTAGCAAATAGACTTTGTCCCATTCGTTTCTCTCTGTGTTTTCCTTGATTTGGGTATGTGTTCTTCATCTTTTAGTTATAGGCTTGCGACCTTGTACCAGTCAATTCCTTCACCTTTTGGGGCAGTCTCTTCATCTGTAAAATGAAATTGGGTGAAGGATCTATAAGTTGCTTTTTAGTTCCTACTATTTTAATGGTGGCTGAAATGGACAGCTATTGTAAATACATCTCGTGATAGGTATTTCTTATTCCCAACTTGCCAGTTCCTTCCAAGAATTGCTGGGTACTTTTTCTAAGGCATAGTATCAATTTAATATGAAAGACCAAAGTACCTAGCAGTACTTGGCTGGGGCAGCACCAGACAGCAAGGGCCAGCAGACTTTCTCCATTAAGGGTCAGATAATAGGTATTTTAGGCTTCGTGAGCCATGAGGCCCTGTCACAGCTGTTCAGCTGCTGTCGTGGTTGTGCGAGCGCTCACAGGCAATACAGAAATGAAAGTGCGTGGCTATGTCCCAGTAAAATTGTATTTACCAAGTGAGGCGACAAGCTGGATATGGTGGGTGCTGCCACAGTGCTCTGACCGTTGTAGAGGGCGGCAACCTGAAGACACGAGTGTTTTATCCCTTCAGCTTTTCAGTTTGAAAGTTGTTTCCTGGATGATTTCCAGATCATCGTGTTGCTATCACCATTGTTCTTGCGTCCAACAAGAACTGCTCGGTTATGCCCGTCACCACAGCCACCTCACTGTCTGTGCCCCGCATGAATAACTTAAGGGGGCCTGCCAGCTTTTAGGGAATCTGAAACAGTTAGGGGAACTGGTTTCTTAGGCATCGAGATAAATAAATGGCTTCATAAGTAGGCAGTTCAGGAGATGAATAGCCTGAAGGAACAGTTGGGCAGTTAGTTCATCGAGACGGGAAAGAAGGGGAGAAGAGGGACAGACAGAAGGGGAGAAAAAAGAAAGACTGATTGAACAGCAGACCAGTTTGTGAGATCTACTGTACACAGTTGCCCAGCTGGGTACTTTATCTTGAATTTGTTTTGCAAATTGCAGATGCGTAGCTTTGGAAGCCAAGAAAAAGAAAGGGCAGTCATTCCACGCCAAGGTACTCTCATGGACCCCAAGTGACCTACATTACTTCATTTTTGTGGAGGAAGAATCATTATATATCCCCCTTCCAAAAGTTAAGAGAAACACAGAGCCATTTCACCCCGAAGCCCAGAACAAGACAAATCTTTTTTAGAGTGAACAATACTTGCCTGATAACTTTGCTTGCTTTGGGAAACCAACTGTGTCACTGTTCAGCCCACAGAACTGCTTTAACAGTGAAATGGACTGAATTCAATGAGTCTTGGTATTTCAACATACTTCAGTGAAATCAGGGATATTTTTGTTTGCTGCCTATCCTACCTCTTGCTGAAATCAGTCTTGCTTGACCCAGAGGCTTGGCATTCTATTAAATGAAAGAAAAAGGTAATCCTAGGATTTTTTTGAGTTAATATATATATATTTATTTTGTTATTAATATACAATTACATGAGCAACATTATGGTTACTAGACTCCCCCCTATTATCAACTCCCCACCACATACCCCATTACAATCACCGTCCATCAGCATAGAAGGATATTATAGGATCACTACTTGTCTTCTCTGTGTTATACTGCCTTCCTCGTATCCCCCCACCACACCCCCACCCCCACTACTTTATGTATGCTAATTGTAATATCCCGTTTTCCCCTTTATCCCTCCCTTCCCACCCATCCTCCCCAGTCCCTTTCCCTATCATAACTGTTAGTCCATTCTTGGGTTCTGTGAGTCTGCTGCTGTTTTGTTCCTTCAGTTTTTTCTTTGTTCTTATACTCCACAGATGAGTGAAATGATCTGATACTTGTCTTTCTCCGCCTGGCTTATTTCACTGAGCATAATACCCTCTACCTCCATCCATGTTGTTGCAAATGGTATGATTTGTTTTCTTCCCCCTTTATGGCTGAATAATATTCCATTGTGTATATGTACCATTTCTTCTTTATCCATTCATCTCCTGATGGACACTTAGGTTGCTTCCATTTCTTGGCTATTGTAAATAGTGCTGTGATAAACATAGGGGTGCACAGGTCTTTTTCCAACTGGGCTCCTGCATTCTTAGGGTAAATTCCTGGAAGTGGAATTCCTGGATAAAATGGTATTTCTATTTTGAGTTTTTTGAGGAACCTCCATACTGCTTTCCACAATGATGGAACTAACTTACATTCCCACTAACAGTGTAGAAGGGTTCCCCTTTCTCCACATCCTCGCCAACATTTGTCGTTGTTTGTGTTTTGGATGGTGGCCATCCTTACTGGTGTGAGGTGATATCTCATTGTGGTTTTAATTTGCATTTCCCTGATGATTAGTGATGTGGAGCACCTTTTCATGTGCCTGTTGGCCATCTGAATTTCTTCTTTGGAGAGGTGTCTATTCATATCCTCCGCCCATTTCTTAATTGGATTATTTGCTTTTTGTTTGTTGAGGTACATGAGTTCTTTATATATTTTGGATGTCAACCCCTTATCTGACATGTCATTTATGAATATATTCTCCCATACTATAGGATGTCTTTTTGTTCTACTGATGGTGTCCTTCGCTGTACAGAAGCTTTTCAGCTTGATATAGTCTCACTTGTTCATTTTTGCTTTTGTTTCCCTTGCCCGGGAGATATGTTCATGAAGTATTCGCTCATATTTATGTCCAAGGGATTTTTGCGTATGTTTTTTTCTAAGAGTTTTATGGTTTCATGACTTACATTCAGGTCTTTGATCCATTTTGAGTTTACTTTTGTGTATGGGGTTAGACAGTAATCCAGTTTCATTCTCTTACATGTAGCTGTCCAGTTTTGCCAACACCAGCTGCTAAAGAGGTTGTCATCTCCCCATTGTATAACCAAGTCTCCTTTATCATATATTAATTGACCGTATATGTTTGGGTTAATGTCTGGATTTTCTACTCTGTTCCACTGATCTGTAGGTCTGTTTTTGTGCCAATACCAAATTGTCTTGATTACTGTGGCTTTGTAGTAGAGCTTGAAGTCAGGGAGCATAATTCCCCCTGTTTTATTCCTCCTTCTCAGGATTGCTTTGGCTTTTCGGGGTCTTTTGTGGTTCCATATGAATTTTAGAACTATTTGTTCCAGTTCATTAAAGAATGCTGTTGGTATTTTGATAGGGATTGCATTGAATCTGTAGATTGCTTTAGGTAGTATAGCCATTTTGACAATATTTATTCTTCCTAGCCAAGATCATAAGATGCATTTCCATTTGTTAGTGTCTTCTTTAATTTCTCTTAGGAATGTCTTATAGTTTTCAGGGTATAGGTTTTCACTTCCTTGGTTAGGTTTATTCCTAGGTATTTTATTCTTTCTGATACAATTGTGAATGGAATTGTTTTCCTGATTTCTCCTTCTGTTAGCTCATAGTTAGTATATAGGAAAGCAAAAAAATTCTGTGTGTTAATTTTGTATCCTGCAACTTTGCTGAATTCAGATATTAGATCTAGTAGTTTTGAAGTGGAGTCTTTAGGGTTTTTTATGTACAATATCATGTCATCTGCAAAAAGTGACAATTTGACTTCTTTACCCATCTGGATGACTTGTATTTCTTTGTTTTATCTGATTGCCATGGCTAGGACCTCCAGTATTATGTTGAATAACAGTGGAGAGAGTGGGCATCCCTGTCTTGTTCCCGATCTTAGATGAAAAACTTTCAGCTTCTCGCTTTTAAGTATGATGTGAGCTGTAGGTTTGTCATATATGGCCTTTATGATGTTGAGGTACTTGCCCTCTATACCCATTTTGTTGAGAGTTTCAATCATGAATGGATGCTGAATTTTGTCAAATGCTTTTTCAGCATCTATGGAGATGATAATGTGGTTTTTCTTCTTTTTTTTGTTGATGTGGTGGATGATGTTGATGGAATTTCGAATGTTGTACCATCCTTGCATCCCTGGAATGAATCCCACTTTATCATGGTGTATGATCCTCTTGATGTATTTTTGAATTTGGTTTGCTAATATTTTGTTGAGTATTTTTGCATCTACGTTCATCAGGGATATTGGTCTGTAATTTTCTTTTTTGGTGGGTTCTTTGCCAGGTATTGGTATTAGAGTGATGCTGGCTTCATAGAATGAGTTTGGAAGTATTCCCTTCTCTTCTATTTTTTGGAAAACTTTAAGGAGAATGCGTATTTTTTTCTTCTCTATTTGTCTGGTAAAATCAGAGGTGAATCCATTCTGGCCCGCGGGTTATGTTCTTGGGTAATTTTTTGATTACTGATTCAATTTCGTTGCAGGTGACTGGTCTGTTTAGGTTTTCTGTTTCTTGCTTGGTCAGTCTTGGAAGGTTGTATTTTTCTAAGAAGTTGTCCATTTCTTCTAGGTTTTCCAGCTTGTTAGCATATAGATTTTCATAGTATTCTCTTATAATTCTTTGTATTTCTGTGGGGTCTGTCATGATTTCTCCTTTCTTATTTCTGATCCTGTTTATGTGTGTAGATTCTCTTTTTCTCCTAATAAGTCTCGCTAGGGGTTTATATATTTTGTTTATTTTTTCAAAGAAGCAGCTCTTGGTTTCATTGATTTTTTTCTATTGTTTTATTCTTCTCAATTTTATTTATTTCTTCTCTAATCTTTATTATGTCCCTCCTTCTGGTGACTTTGGGCCTCATTTGTTCTTCTTTTTCCAATTTCAATAATGGTGTCTTTCGACTATTGATTTGGGATTGTTCTTCCTTCTTTAAATAGGCCTGGATTGCAATATACTTTCCTCTTAGAACTGCCTTTGCTGTGTCCCACAGAATTTGTGGCTTTGTGTTATTGTTGTCATTAGTCTCCAAATATTCTTTGATCTCTGTTTTAATTTGGTCATTTATCCATTGATTATTTAGGAGCATGTTGTTAAGTCTCCATGTATTTGTGAGCCTTTTTTTTTCTTTTTACAATTTATTTCTAGTTTTATTTCTTTGTGATCTGTGAAGTTGGTTGATAGAATTTCAATATTTTTGAATTTACTGAGGTTCTTTTTGTGGCCTAGTATGTGGTCTATTCTGGAAAATGTTCCATGTGCACTTGAGAAGAATGTGTATCCTGCTGCTTTTGGGTGCAGAGTTCTGTGGATGTCTGTTAGGTCCATCTGTTCTAGTGTCTTGTTCAGTGCCTCTGTGTCTTTGCTTATTTTCTGTCTGGTTGATCTGTCCTTTGGAGTGAGTGGTGTGTTGAAGTTTCCTAAAATGAATGCATTGCATTCTATTTCCTCCCTTGATTCTGTTAGTATTTGTCTCACATATGTCGGTGCTTCTGTGTTAGGTACATATATATTTATAATAGTTATATCCTCTTGTTGGACTGACCCCTTTATCATTATGTAATGTCCTTCATTATCTCTTGCTACTTTCTTCATTTTGAAGTCTATTTTGTCTGATACAAGTACTGAAACACCTACTTTTTTCTCCTTGTTGTTTGCATGAAATAGCTTTTTCCATCCCTTCACCTTTAGTCTGTGTATATCTTTGGGTTTGAGGTGAGTCTCTTGTAAGCGGCATATATGTGGGTCTTGCTTTTTTATCCATTCTGTTACTCTGTGTCTTTTGATTGGTGCATTCAGTCCATTTACATTTAGGGTGATTATCGATAGATATGTACTTATTGCCATTGCAGGCTTTAGATTCATGGTTACCAAAGGTTCAGGGACACCTTCTTTACTATCTAACAATCTAACTTAACTCTCTTGTTAAGCTATTATAAACACAGTCTGATGATTCTTTCTCTCCCTTCTTATTCTTCCTCCTCCATTCTTTATATACTAGGTGTTTTATTCTGTAGTCTTTTATGTTTCCTTTGACTGTTTTTGTGGATAGTTGAATTTACTTTTTGCCTTTAGTTAGTATTTGGATGGTCTGCTTTCTTTGCTATGATTTTATTTTCTCTGGTGACATCTTTTTAGCCTTAGGAGTGCTTCTGTCTAGAGCAGTCCCTTTTAGATATCCTGTAGAGGTGGTTTATGGGAGGCAAATTCCCTCAGCTTTCGCTTGTCTGGAAATTGTTTAATCCCTCCATCATATTTAAATGATAATCGTGCTGGATACAATATTCTTGGTTCAAGGCCCTTCTATTTCATTACGTTAAATATATCATGCCATTCTCCTCTGGCCTGTAAGGTTTCTGTTGAGAAGTCTGATGATAGTCTGATGGGTTTTCCTTTGTGGGTGATCTTTTTTCTCTTTCTAGCTGCCTTTAATACTCTGTTCTTATCTTTGATCTTTGCCATTTTAATTATTATGTGTCTTGGTGTTGTCTTCCTTGGGTCCCTTGTGTTGGGAGATCTGTGGGCTTCCATGGTCTGAGAAACGATTTCCATCCCCAGCTTGGGGAAGTTTTCAGCAATTATTTCTCCAGAGATACTTTCTATCCCTTTTTCACTCTCTTCTTCCTCTGGTACTCCTATAATGCGAATATTGTTCCATTTGGATTGGTCACACAGTTCTCTTAATATTCCTTCATTCATAAAGATCCTTTTAACTCTCTCTGCCTCAGCTTCTCTGTATTCCTGTTCTCTGATTTGTATTCCGTTAAGTCTCTTGCATCTTGTCCAGTCTTCTGCTAAGCTCGTCAATTGCTTGTCTCATTTCTGCATTGTCTTTCCTCACTTAGGTCTTCCATATTTCTCTGTAGATCCATCAGTATGGTTATGACTTTTATTCTGAATTCTTTTTCAGGAAGATTGTGTAGGTCTATCCCATCAGGCCCCCTCACTGGGGTTGTCTGGGTAATCTTTGTACCATATTCCTCTGTCTTTTCATGGCAATAGTAGTGTTCACTGGTAGGTGCCATGTGTCAGCTGGGAGAACAAAGTCCCTTCCTGCTTCTTGTTCTCCTTGCCCTTTTCAGGGGCCTGATGTCTTTTCCTGCACACCGGGAGGCAGTCTCTTTGCTAATCCCCTCAGCTGCCTGTGTGCGGGCTGCCTCAGCCTAGCCTATAGCACTGCAGGACTTTGCAGTCTCGCTGGGTGCCTTATGGGCCCCTTGGTGCCTTCCAGACCTGGTTCTGGGGCTCTTCCCACTTATCTGCGCACCAGCTGGGAGTAGGTTGTGTGAGGTTGCTGTGGGCGGGGCCGCTCCTCTGCTGTTCCGCAGCAGTGGCAGATCCCCCGGCAGTGCCAGCAGGGGTTGGGGGGAACGAATGGCAGGCTGCTGCTGCTTTGCCCGGCCGCTGGCCAGGGGGTCCAAAACTCCCCAAGACTCCCAGCCTGCCAGCAGAGTGTGCTGGGACGATTTTGTTCTGCTGTTGGGCCCTTGTCTCTTTAAGACTTTTAAAAAAGCGCCTGCTTTTTTTTGTCCCAGGGGAGCCGGCTGAGGGGACCCACTTACAGTCTCTGTCTCAGATCCTGCCCTTCTGTTTCTCTAATCTCCAATACACCACGCGATGTGTATCTGTGCTCCCGGTGCAGATCACCAGGTCTGGTTGTCTGGCGTGTCTGTGCTTCCACTCCCTCCCGGCTCTGATTCTTTTCCTCTCGCTGGTGTGCTGGGGTGGGGGAGTACTCGGGTCCCGCCGGGTCGCGGCTTTGTATCTTACCCTTTTTTGTGAGATGCCGAGTTCTCGCAGATGTAAATGTAGCCTGGCTGTTGTACTGTATCTTCAGGTCTCTCTTTTAGGAATAGTTGTATTTGTTGTATTTTCACAAATATATATGGTTTTGGGAGGAGATTTCTGCCGCCCTGCTCATGCCGCCATCTTCCTAGAAGTCCAAAGTAATATATTTTTAAAAGATTTCTCACATATTAACCATGATTTGCAGAGACATTTTATCAAAGACCCAGTGGCCAAGCCTCTACTCTGATGTTTGCTCCTGAGATTTACAAGATTTTTATCATATAAGTTTCTTTAAATATTTATCCCTGAAATTTTGAAGAAGAGGTGTTTGTGAGATAGCTGTTAAGGCTGGAATAGTGGGGTTTGTTTCGAAAGTAATTTGTCCTCTAGAAAAAATATGCCCATTTAAATGAATTCAAGTGTTCCCTTGATTTTCTACCAGGTCTTATAGACATAGTTTGCAACCTTGTTGAGTTAGTACTTCCCCTGGTAATCCATTGATAAGATATTAAATCAATAAAGTAATATATTTGGGAAAGTATTCTTTTGCCATATTTTCCATACATTAAAACATGCATCCAGCATCCTGTAAATGTAAACCAACCTTACATACTGCCACTTAATTGTGAACATCCATTTTTTTATGATTTCTTTTTTTTTATTAAGGTATCATTGATATACACTCTTATGAAGGTTTCATAAGAAAAACAATGTGGTGATTACATTCACCCCTATTATCGAGTCCCCCCCCCATACTCCATTGCAGTCACTGTCCATCAGTGTAGTAAGATGCCACAGAGTCCCTATTTGTCTTCTGTGAGCTACACTGTCTTCCCCGTGACCCCGCACACAACGCGTGCACCGATCATGATGCCCCACAATCCCCTTCTCCCGGCCTCCCCCCGTCCTCCCCCATCCCTCCCCTTTGGTAACCGCTAGTCCCTTCTTGGAATCTGTGAGTCCACTGCTGTTTTAATTTTGAACATCTTTTGAATGCCTCCAGCTAAAAGGTCAGTCATCGTATGCCTAATTTGCCATTGGTTTCCTAAAATCCTTGAAACCATTCTAGAAAATAAATTTCCCATCAGTAATCTGGGTGGAAAATTTAAAAGTACAGAGAAGCTGCAGGGTTTTCCAGCAGGCAGCATGAACTTTGTTCCCCAAGGCCTAGAAGAACATATCATGCATAGTAGATGTCCAACAAATATTTGTTGAATGAATGACTAGGAGGCAGTGAAGATAATAATTCTAGAGACAAAGCTTGATTATTGGAAGAACTTTATTAAAAGAATACAGACATTCTTTCATTGGTCTAGCAGTCCTATGCTGGATTAAAACAAGGATCAAGAAGCTTTAACCACATTTAAGCATACCACTGGCATACTACTCTAACTCCAAGGTTTAACTCATACTATTAAAGGGCTTTAAAATCTTATACATGCACATACATATGGACAACTGTAAGCTCAGATAAAATGTAAACTTATATTAAATCACAACAGGGTAGGATCAGAAGCCAATTTTGTAGGCTACCATCAAATACTGTAGTTTTATTAGTAGAAATAGAAAAAAAAACACAAAATGAAAGATCATTCAAGTTCATAATCTGAACCAGTCATATGGTATTATTTGCTGCCAAACCAACCTTTAACTCTAGTTTCTATAGCAAACTGAGTTTTCTCTCATATACAAGACCACATCAATGGAAATAGCCTAATTTATTTACAGTCACACAACACACACACATATGCTTTCAACTATGAGCTGAGAATGTGCCATTTTTACCAAGGCCTTCACAAGCTCTCCAGAGGAAAATGAGCTTGAGGGGGAAACAGATGACTTCTACCAGCTCCATGGGCTGAGTGTGCGTCCAAGAGTCGGACTGAGTGCAGAGATCAGAGCCAACCCTCAGAGCATATTTTCCTTGAAAATATTTCATGTACTAAAGTTTGCACAACATCTTGGCAATGACGGCAAGTCTGTGTAAGGAGGTGTTTTGTATTTCATAACTACCATAGGGAAAAATGATATAGCAGCACCCGAATATTACTTCAGCTGGGATGTGAAGGAACGTGTATGGTAGAGTAGGTGGTAAGGCCCATGGGGCTAGCTCCAGGGTTTACCAATCTTCTACAAAATTCCAGAGACTATCTCCTATTTTTCTGTCCTGTGGTATAGGGAAGGAATGAAACTAAACTTAGCAAAAGTTCATCTGTTTCATTAGAGAAAGAGATATAGTTACATTTTCTTTGCATGGAGATTTTTTATAAATCTTAGAGGAGGGTGGTTTTCCAGATTTCACTGGAAATTATCTTGATGAAGTTCACTTATTTTGCCAACATTAAGCACTCTGTGCACCTCTTTTCTTTCTCTTCATTTTTCCCCTTTCTAAATATTTGTTAATCTCTAGAAAATAGGAAGCTGGCTGGCATATAGTAGATATTCAGTAAAATGTATCAAATTCATTAGTGGATGTATGTATGCCTGGGTGACAAGGCTAGGCATTCAGAGATCTGGATTTTAGTCCTAATGTACTAGTGGTATGTCTTGCCAATGGGTTTCAGCTCCGGGCAAGTTCACTATGGATGCCATGTGACCCAAGAAATGACAGTAGAACGTTCTTGGGCTGAAAGGATTATACCCAATTTTATTTCCACGGTGGCAGGTCAATCACTAGAATCCCATCCATTCAGAGCGAGTCTGCATGCAGCAAGCCGGTCTCTGCCTCTGGATCTCTCTGCCCGCACAGCTGTCCTCTGGACCTCTGTCCTCGGCACTGCCACCACTCAGCCTCTGCTGTGCTCTCCTGCAGCCTTGCAGCTGTGCCACCGTGTCCCCCAGAGCACTGGGAAGAGCTCTTTATATAGAGTCAATAACAACATATTGCCCACACGTGTGTAGTGAGCTAGCCAACCAGGGCCAGGTGAGGATTCTGGCCACAGGAACTTTCATTTTATCCACAGGGTATCATACCATCTAGTGGAAGTTATTATGCATTGGTTTTTACTGCAGTGACTCGGAGTGAGTGTGTGTGTGGAGCATGTGATGTGTGTTTCTTAGATTCCCAGATAAACTGTAAGCCAGAGATCTTAACCACAAATGCCCACATGGGTCAGGCAAGTAACAGAAACGAGGAAAATGAGTAGGCACAATAAAAAGGAACAGTGAGAACTGTGGCCAACCGGAGGGCACAAAGGCCCGAATGTGGTGGGAGCCAGACACCCACCTGCAATCCAAGTCCGCTCACAACACAAAGATCATTGTCTCTAAAACGTCTCTGCCATGCACAAAAAATAAGTGAATAAGAAAAGCATATCCATTGCTAAAATTCACTGTGAGGTGGAAACTGTTCTGATTTTTATCTGGTATGATTTTATGTCATTGACATAATTATGTTTATTTTACAAATGAGGAAACTAAGGCATAATACTTATACATTGTATATATGTGTATTGGTCGCTCTATAAATAGTTGGATGTTAAGAAATAAAAAACAGCAAAGAACAAAGTTCAGGCCCCTGAGCTGAGCTCTGAGCCAGATGACAGCAGCACACTTGAAAACACATCAGAGGAGGACATGACTCAGCTGACGTCTCGGGGGCGGTGGGGATGAAAGTGATTCCCAGAGTCCGTAGGGAGCTCACGGTATATGGTGTGACTGAGACCTCTGCATTTCCTATAGCGTTGACACATAGAATAGCTATGTATCCCTTGCTTTACAACAAACAAAGACTACTGTTCCTATGTGTTGAAATAACTTTAACAATTACGAGCAGTTATCATTTATTAAGTGCTTACTGTGTGCTTAATGTTTTTGGCATCTCCTCTTACTCTTGAAGGGACCTTAGGAAGTCAAGTATTGTTATTGTTCCCATTTTACATATCAGGAAATTGAGGCTTATGGAAGTGAATTACCTTCTCTCAGATCACACACTAATAAGTGCCTGTGGGGAAAATGGAAGTTCCTATGGACAAGATCCTCACCTGACACTAAACTACTTGATGATGTAACTGGCCTGCTGCTAGGCTACTGCTTCCCCACGTGTAGGCAGTGAGCTATTACTGAGTGAGTCACTGTATGAAGAGCTCCACCTAGTGCTCTGGGGGAGGCAGAGATGGAGATGGATTATGGACCTGCAGCCCGCTGGAGGCAGAGTGATTAGTGCTCAACTTACAGCCCTGAGGATAAAGTCAGGTATAAACCTTTTTACCCCAAGAACTTTACTTTGTCATTTCTTGGTCTCACCGGGTCCATAGTGAACTTGCCCGGGGCTGAAACCCTCAGGTGAAACAGTTCCAGAACTGGGATACGCATCACAGCAGGCCTGCCCCCAGAGCCCATGCTTTTGCCCACTGTGTGGCCATGCAAAGAAGGCTGAGAAGAAAACTGCATTGAATTTTTCTACTCATTTTAGTCAACCATGTTTTAAAATACAAAATCCTCTTTTCACACAAAATCTTGCACTAAACTCCATAGTATATCATAGAAAAAGAATAGGCTGTTTCTCTTCTGATTGAAGTGGAGAGTGGAGGGCCAACCACTGCCTCCAATGTATTCTCTCTCACCTTGATTTCCTCCAGCATCATTTCTGGTTGTCTTTACGTTTCTCTGACTCCCACTTTCTCCCTGTCACAGGATCTGCTTCACTCTCATTAGTGTGGGTGGACCAAAGACTCAACATTCAATCCTCCATGTCTTTTCTTCTCCACTTGCCCTCCAAGAGTGCTCAACTCACAGATCTTCATCTGCTTCCATTCTGTTAATGACTCAGTCTTGCCTGAGGGTTTCAGCCCTGGGTAAGTTCAATGGATTCAGTGAGCCTGAGAAATGACAACAGAACGTTCTTAGAGTAAAATGGTTTATACCCAGCTTTTTTCTCACAGCAGCAGGTCAAGCACTAGAATCATGTCTGCATCCAGCATCTGCAGGCCTGTAATCCACCTCCACCTCTGCCTCCGCACAGAGCACTGGACAGAGCTCTTTATAGAATGACTCAGTCAGTAACAGTTTATTGCCTGCAGGTGTGGAAGCAGTAGCCTAGCAGCAGGCCAGTTACATCATCAAGTAGTTTAGGGTCAGGTGAGGATCCTGGCCGTAAGAACTTTCATTTTCCTCACAGACCCTCACCTGCTTGTCTCCAGACCCACATTCCTACTGACTTTTAGGACATGTGGGTAAAATCTTTCCCAAGATCTGGGAAGGGTTTAAAGTTAGGAAAACTGATGTGGCACTGGGTGCAGTTGTCTTAGAGGATGGTTATTTTAAGCTGTTCAGAGGATACACCTCCCTCAGAGATGGCTCAAATAACTT
This sequence comes from Smutsia gigantea, assembly GCA_032199065.1. Classification (NCBI taxonomy): domain Eukaryota; kingdom Metazoa; phylum Chordata; class Mammalia; order Pholidota; family Manidae; genus Smutsia; species Smutsia gigantea. The sequence goes on from JAVSCE010021138.1 coordinate 212,450, forward strand.
TTTAATTAACTGGTGAAGAGGACCTCCCCCTCCGATACCCTTACCCCTGCCCTTCTTCACCACACACGCCCTTCCACATGCCTGACCTAGGGTGCTCACCCCTTAGGGGAGTACACAATAAACTTTTGCTGCATGGACAGATGGGTTGCACAGGTTCAAAGTATGAAAATCTTTATCCTATGGCTTCTTGTCTCAGTTGAGAGACAATAGAATATAGTGGTTGAGAACTGGAGTTCTGGAATCAGACACCCCTGGCTTCAAATCCTCCTGACTACTTACGACTAAGCAATGTCTCTGAGTTCAGGTATCTCATCTGCAAAACTAGGATGATAGTACTAGTTATTGCTCATTGTTTTGTTGTGAAAATTAAGTGAAATAAACCATTTAAATCACTGAGCACAATGACCAGCCTGTACTAAGCCTCAGTGAGTGGTTATCTTCAGGATTATTTTGCTTTTCTTTGCTTTTGAGGTAATTGGTGAGCTCTGTAGCCCCAGGAATTGCTAAAGCAAGATCAGGCTTTCTACATCTCCAGGCTTTGGATTGGTGGACCTTTTTTATTTTTAGCTCAGCTGATAACTAAAGAAAGAGAATCAGATAATAAAAGGGAAGAGACTTTCCAGAATGGTGTACCAGCTACTACTCATCAGGCATCATGGGAGTTGCTTCATCTTTTCAATCTCTTGTGGTTTCACACAGTCCAGTTGGAGAATGAGAGTCGGAGTTCATTGCTCCCTTATACCCAGTGTTTCTCGAAGAGCATTCCCTGGATCATTGAGCATTAGAATCACCTGAGCAAATACCTGATCTACAGCCTGAGAATTTTTGGAGCAAGGCCAGGCCACCTGCTTCCCAGATGAATATCTATCATCAAACTGATGATCTTTGACTTAATACTAATATCATATAATCTAAAACTTGATTCTACATTTTTTTGTATTTTCATATGTAGGCATGTAATTTCTGCCTTATTTAGATGATAAATTCTCCAAAGTGAGGACCATGTTTCTAGTTTTCTTGTAATCCACATAGTGTATAGCTCAGTCATAAACACATCCTTGGGAATTAAGGAGTATATTTGTCTGGGTTTAGCTTTCTGCCCTGCCAGGTCTTGACCTGTCAATGCCTAAAGATTGGTAGAAACCTCCAATTAGAATCATAATTCACCAATACCCAATATTATGTAATATACAATGTGAATTTTTAATCAGTACTTTCTCATTGTCATTTCTTATTGGTTGTGTGTTCTTTTGCTAATTAATGCACTGAGATTCATGACTAACTAATGAGGAAGCAAATTAACAAATCTCAGAAGTGAAGTCCATTCCAACTTTCAGAGGGTTTGTAAAGCAGAAACTTATAGGTCTGCCTGCCTTATCACAGAGAGCTAGGCCCCTTCTCTCCAAAATGGTCATTCAACTTTTCAACACACGGATTAAAACATAATTTTCCTTGCAGAATCAGCAGTGATATGTGCTAACTTCAGGGAAAAGGAAGAATTTACTTTGTGATGTGTTTTTGCTTCTCGGCAATTGAGAGGTCTGCCATATTTTTATGGTAGTTTCCTTTGAGGTTCCGTGAATGCCTTCTGGAATGTGGAGGCTCCGCCATCAGTCATATGGGAGATCTTCCAGTACCCTAATGTCATTAACCCAGCTGCTTTGGTTGCTGCGATATGCAATTATTTCTTCTCCATTTAAAAAGCAGTTCTCTGGCTAACCCGTTAACCATGTTTAATCTTAACAAGATGAAAATTTTTCAGAATCTAAGCTTATGATCTTTTTGCTACATTTATCTGCTTTTAATTCATAGTAGCTTTCTCCCCCTTTCTCTTCTTTAGGATCAACACTCTGTGGTAGGCCAGAACACAGGCCCCAGTCCAAGTCCCAACCCCTGCTCAAATCCAAACACTGGAAGTGGTTTCATGAACTCCCAGCAATCACTGTTGAATCAGCAGTTGATGGGAAAGAAACAGACTCTACAGAGGCAGATCATGGAGCAGAAACAGCAACTTCTCCTCCAGCAGCAGATGCTGGTTGACGTGGTAAAACTTTCTCCTAACTTCTGTTAAACATACCTATTGGCCCAACAGAGGGAGTTCATCATTTTCCATTTCTACTTACTGCCCTTTTCTCTGTGTCTACTTACATGACAACATCAAGGGTGTCCTTGCTGTAAAAGAGACCAATTCCATATGTTAAGTGCTGCAGAAAAATACAAAAAACAAAACTTAATTTACCAGCTTTTGGACATTAGGAATACATGGCATCTCAGCTAACTAGCCCTGCCCAGCCCAGGAATGTTTAGAACCGCTAACATGGGCATCTGAATCAGGCAAAAGGAACCTGTGTTGTTCTGCAGTCCTGAGAGGCAGAAATATTGGAGAGAACTTTGACTTAAATTCAAACCAATTTTAGAGTTGAAAGAGTTTTAAAAGCTAGCACCAAGTTTCAAAACTTTAGATTTGGCTTTCAATATAAAGCATCTCAGAATGGGGGATTTTTTTTTTTAAGAAAATTGAAAATGTATTACCTAATTTCACCATATTTCAGAGGCCTTAAAGAAAAAGTCATTATTTCTGAGGCATTAAACCTGCTTCACTGTTTATCATCCCTCTGTATTCTCAGATAAACAACAATTGACCCAAAGCCTTCCTGCCTCCTAAGACCAAGACCCTATCTCTAAGTTTCATTCTCCTTCCAAACTCTTTGACCAAATGAAATAAGAAAGGGTCAAAGTTAATCACCTTGAGGTTGATATAACCAAGGTACATAGAAAAGACAAAAACAGAATAAAACAATTTCATACTTAAGGTGCTTTGTAGTAAAAGAAATCCAGGATGTGATAAATGCTATAATCTATTCAAAAACTTTCCTAATTTATAATGGGAATACAGCCACAAACAAGACAGATCCTGTCTTTGTCCTTAAAGCTTAGAGCCCACTGTGGATGTCAAATAACTAGGCAGTTGAATATGTGTGATTCAATGCTATGATGTGGGAACTACTGGAAATAGCTTCAGAGAGGAAGTCAAATCTACTTGTTGCTGGGCAGCTGTGTCTGGGGAGGTCTCTCCCTGCTCCCTAGGTGAAGCACTAGGAGAAACCTCAACCTGGACGCAGGAGGGTTCTTGACTCGGAACAAGAAATATTCTCAAGCAGGTTGGACAAGTGTAGGTAAGGAAGGAATTCATTAAAGTGAGAGTATCAGGGAATGGGAGCTGCCCTGCAGGCAGCAGAGAGCAAGAGCAGGAGGAGGGAGGGGAAGCTCATTGAACTCCCGCTCGCCATAGGGCAGATCTCTTGCCAACTCCTAAGCCAGGGTCCCCTGGCATCCAGTGTCTGCTTGGATCTGCACAGTGTGGGAACTAAGCCCCGACAACCCCAGGATTTGAGGGAGCCACAGAGCACTGGATGGAGTGAGATTATGTTCTGAGAACTTCCCAAGGGCAAAAAAAAGGAGATTTTTAGGCAGGCTACTAAAGAGCACACTTGTACATCTGCAGTCCTGTCCAGGTCACTTAGGCAACAGGAACTTGGAAGCCCAAATCAGAGCTCCCAGCAGCCCCTCTCTACCTGTCTGGAGTAGAAAAAAGACAGAGTGAGGACTTGTGCTTAAGTCTAGAAAATAGAATGAAATAATGAAGTAACGAAGACGCCTACCACTGGAAGAGTGCAGAGATAAAACATAATAAGTTGAACTGTGAGAAGTCTTTATTGAAGGCAGAAAGTACACACTCAGAGGAAGGGTCGTGTGGGCACCCTCAGGGAGAAGGCACACTTAAGAGTTTGGGGTTTGGGGTTTTATAGGGCCTTTTGATTAGAGGTCAGCATAAGGGATGATGTATACAGGTGATTCCTATTTCCTTTGGTGTTTTGTCTTAAGAATAGGGTTGATTTAGGTGACTGGGTTGGTCTGTATCTCAGCATTCTTTGTCCACATAAATTCATTTACACTTTGGAGGTCTCTCTCCTGTCCTGGTTACAAAGTAACTAATTGATTAAGGCGCTGGAAGAAGAGGAAGAACAGCCTATAGATTAAGTCAAAGAATAATCTGGGACTTTTTTGCAGACTAAGTAGAGTTTACAATGGCACGACCCTTACCCTATTTCTCTGCCCTCCCTCATACTGAAGATCTGCAGGTGAAGTAGGAGACGGGGGAATGAGCAAATCCGGGGATGGGGGAATGTTGGGGGGGAGTTGTTTCAGCCAGAAGAACCAGAATATTAAGACTCAGAGACAGTATAAGTATACTACAAATTATGTTTGCTGAAGTACGGTGTGACTCTTGGGGGAAAATAAGTTCCCAGCCTGGGGCAAATTACCTTTGAAGCCAAAATCAGTCAAAGGGAGAAATAAAGTGGGAGAAACTCATTTATTAAATCCACTTCTGCTCACCCATAAACCTCTCAGGTCCAGATACACCCTAGCTCCCTCCACCCTTGTAATCACCTATTGATATGGAGATGGACTACTCTCCACCCCTTGGAAACACCTACTGATATGGAAATGCAAATGCACTAAGACCAGGCAAGAGATTCTGGAAATATTGCAGTTTTACCCACATATGGAATGTACACAAGGATAAGGAGGTGATAGCCAAGGAGACCAGAGATGAGAGGCCAGAGGATGGAGCTTAATAAATCAGAGTTTACCTTGCCTGAAGCAATGACAAGAACTTGAAGGATTTTAAACAAGGAAGTACTAGATTCAGATTTGCATTATAATAAAGGTATAAAACTAGTTATTGGGGGAGGGGGTGTGGAAGGAGATGCAGAAAAAGATAAAATCCAGCCTGGGAGATTGAAGATAGTCTCCCAGAAGGGGCAAAATTTGTCTTAGACTTTGAAGGACTGTAGAATTCTGATGGGCTGAATAGGTGGACTCCACCATTCCAGGTGGGTGGACTGTGGGCCAGAGACTAAAAGGTACAACCTTTTAGATGTGTATTTGTTGGTTAGTCTGAGATTGTATTATGAAATATTTAATGCATAATGAAAAGTACAAATAGTAATGTAACAATCACTTTTGTTCTTTAAAAAATGACAAATGAAATAACTTTGGGTTCCAGAGCATGTGAGAAATAAATTTATCTGATCTTAAAATAGGAAGAGTGAAAAAGAAGTTTACAGGTGATCTTGAGAATTGCCCTTAAGGTGTAAGGTGTAGGGGAATCACTGACTGGATGGAAAAGTGGCACACTAATTTCTTCTGTGAATCACAGTTTTGAAAACCCCAGTCATCCTGCCCACTGAGTTTTGATCTTGATGAACTAAATAGCTTAGAAATAAAGGCAGCAGAAGAGAAAAATCTACAATCTAAGAATCACTTATTGGATACACTTTCATAATTCCCATCAATACTACTAAGTTGTTGAATTATAACATGCAGGTGTTGAATTTCTGGATTTTCAGCTCTGATTAAAAGGCAAGGAAACATTCCCTGAAGGTCCCGCCTAGCACTGGCCTGACCCCCACTGAACCCCAGTTGAGTCACCCCTGGGACAGGTGTGCAGGGCAGCCAGTGAGCTGTGAGAGATGAATGAGAAGGAGGCTGCTGTTTTTGTGATTTTTATAAACTACTGACATTTCTCTTTGTTTGGATGCCACTGAGGGTGCCTGTGCTTTTTAGCATATCCAGGAAGAAGAGTCTTTGATACTACTTTACATTAGCATATGCTTTGTAGTCATTTGCAGTCAGTTGGCAAGGCCAGAAAGGCGCCTAAATTGAGACATTTCCTCATGAAAAGTGTGTTATACTTACTATTATTCTCCCACCAAAGAAGCACAAAGAGGAGAGATGAGTAGAACTTATTACAAGGGCATCACAATTACCAGCACGGTTTGTGCCCCTACTACATGCCAGGCACCATGTTGAGCTCTTACAGAATTAAAGGATTAATCCTTACAACGGGGGTATGAAGGAGGTCCAGAATTATCCACATTTCACACTTTGATGGCAAAACTGAAGCTGGACAGATATGTGCAATGGAAAATTTTTTCTATATTAGGTGTTGAGGTCCAAGATATTGGGTTAGCATGTTATGTTAGCAGGTAACTTAAATTTCATGTTGCACGGAAGTTATCCCAGGGATGGCCTGTGAGTTTACACTGGCACACATTGGGGTGTTATCCTCCTGTGAATGGAGCAGTCTCCATTCAGCACTGGGATCTGGCCGTTGCTGCTCTTCAGCACCAAGTCACAACACAGCAGAACCCTGATGGTCCATACGCAAGGCCATTAAATCTCACTTACTTGTGGAGAGTAGTTTAAGAAACTCAAGTTTCCAGAGATGTATATGTTAACACTTTGAACAACCAACTTTAGCCCTCAGGGGAATAAAAAGTCAGTAGTTAGGTTGACTATACATAAAAATAAGTCCAGATTTGAAATCTAGTCTTTAATGGGAAACCAAGTGTCTTATTTCTCTGTCTCTCTCTGTCTCTCTCTCTCTCGAAGACACACACACACACACACACACACACACACACACACACATAAATCTTGTTTTCTTCTAGGTTCCAGATTCCACTGCTGCATGGAAACTGCTCCATTTGCAAGAGAATTACATCCCCATTCTATGCCAGTGTAAACAGCAGAAACACCTAATTACAAAGGAAAAATGATAGATGATTTGAAAAAAAGATTTCAGGGAGTCGCATGCTTGGCGTAAAAATCAAAACTGTCAGCTTGCACAATAGTTTACAATAGCAGTGGTTGAGCATGCTGCATTTGGGTTCATGGACCATCTCAAGTTGTTTCTTAAACATTAGGGTTTGGGCAAAACCATAAAGAGTTTCACCAATCACTGTTTCCCTTAATTTGTAAACCCAAATTTAAAAGAAATGTGATCCATATGTTTCTGATTTATTTACACTTAGCTCATCAAAGTATTTTATATTAATTACACGATGCCCAAAAAGCCCTGTAAGTCTTTCGAGTTTTTTTCTTAGAAACAAGAATTTGAATTTGTTTTTTGCTGTTTTAAGGCCATTTTTTTTCCTTTATAATAGATTATTTAAACTAGAAGGTTTGGAATTTGATGGGGAACTGAGAAATACATGGCTTAAGTGGCTTTGGTTAATAAGTACACATTTGGTTTCTTTTTCACTCATCTATCTTTTACATGATTTTCTTTTCTATGATTACATTGTTCTCTGTCTACCTATGCCAATTATTTTTAACTTTGAAAATGGAGGTTGCTTTGAGGTGCATACAAAGTTCTGGTGAAGCAATTCTAAAAAATTCCTGATCCATATTGAGAAAGAAAAAAAGTATCCTCTCATATCCAGAACTGCTACGACACTCACAGCCAGGCCTTTTGTTCTCTGTTGGACATAAACAATCTTACAGAATACCATCCTCAGCCAAGGTGACTCTTAGACTGTGATAGGATGAGACAAAATAAGGCCACTTCATAATTTTATCTAAAAAAAGACACAAAGGTCACTGTGCAACTCATGAAATTCCAAATAGTCCCCTCTTTTGCTACATGAGTGTCAGCTACTTCTTCACTCATAGAATCAGCCTCACTTTCTGGCAGTTTACAATCTAGAACAAATCCTTGATTCCTTAGACCCTCTCTAAATCTGCCAATCAAAGCCTAAATCCTGTAAGAGTTCTTTCTAACATGTTCCTACTGACATACCTCATGAGCTCCCATAATGTGTGTCCTCCTTTGCTGCAATAAGTGGTAAACCCAGCAGGTGTATTCCTGGTGGTCTTTGGCTGAGGGTATTGCCAATATGAAAATAATGTACCCTATTTCTTCCTTTATTCCTCAATTTACCTACTCTAAAGATCTGCAGGTGGCTGATTCCAGAAAGAAAAAAAGGAGAGAGCCTGGGAAATTTCTGTGCTTTGAGAATGAGGCAGGAAGAAACGGAGAAGCACGGGGCCCTTGTATTGTGGTCAGGAAAGAGCCTGAGTTTTCAACCCAGGATTTGGTTCCTGTTTTACCGCTGTATGATCTTGGGAAAGTCACTCAGTCTAAGGAGGCTTTCATTTCCTCATCTGTTAAGTGGGAATAATCATGCTCACCTGCAAGGCTCCTTATGCGGAGAATAAACATTAGGCAATACGTGTATAGTGCCTCTACAAGTACCTGATAGGCTCTCTCCTGACATCTCCTATCTAGGGTTGCCCGATTTAGCAAATAGAAACACAGGATGCACAAGTATCCAGTATTTTATCTGGCAATCCCACTCCTATGCCTTCCACACCATGCGGACTCAGCATTATATACAGGTGTGCTACAAAATACAACTAGAAATAACATCTGCAAAATCACAAAATTCAGCCCTCACTGAAACCTAATTGCAAAATAAAGAAAATGATAGTAGTTACTGGACCCAAAACACATGTTGAATGTTGAGGAGCAATAGACATTACACTTCCTTTCAGGAAGTTCATTGAAACTGAAAAGATCTGTCTTTGAATTAAGACTGCTACAGTAAGGTCTGCAGTCCACAACCATGACTTCAAAATCATCCTTATAGTCTTACTTTTTAAAGTAACAGTCTAGAAATTTTTACAAGTGAGAAAGTAACAATGCAATTTAATGTTTTCATTTGTCTTTTCAAGGAGAAAATTGCTCCACAAGATCAAATTAACAGACATTTGACAAGGCCACCTCCAGATTATAAAGACCAAAGAAGAAATGTGGGCAATATGCAACCAACTGCTCAGTATTCCGGTAAGTGTTCTTAAAAATTGATAGAAATCTTCACTGTGTAAAGAAGAAGACTATTCAGTTGTTAGTATTTCCTCCTTTCCCTATCTCATATCTAACTATAACATCTTCATTAGAGTCCTTCACAAGCTCCCATTTAACTTTTAGATTAGGACCAAACTTGAATTTTTTTAGCCCTCTTATCAATTCTTACTTGTTCTTGTCCCATATTCACATATTTCAGTTCTCTCCTGACTACTCCTGAGCATTCAAAAGGGCTTAAATGTGTTCTAACTGCTAGATTCAATCATTCTCTTCCCAACAACATATCTTGATCCAGACGGCTTAAGGTATGCAGACACTTCTCCCTCTTAGTCACATTTGTAGCTGACATAAAGCCCAATCTTTTCATCTTTGGGCTCATCTACCTAAAACAAATAGTCCTGGCACCAAGAAATAATTGAAAAGAAAATTAAGTCTTTATGACGTCTCTCAAAAACACCAAAGGTAGAGCGCATTGAAAGAAAAAGCAAAACTTCCTAATAGGTCTCTCAATTAGCATAGGTGATAGGCAGTACCCCTAAAATCTCTCTTCCACCTTCTGAACTCCCAAGAACATCTCTCAAACCTAGCCCAAGCCTTCCACCTGTTCCCAACAGCATCTATTCAAGTCTCTTCTGCCCAGAATTCCCTGCGCTTTCTCATGTAAATTAAGGTTGCCCTACAGCTTCCCAAGTTCTCTCTGATTTGCCTGCAAGCGTCATCTGTCCAGGAAGCCAATAAAGAAGATTATCCAAAGGAGGAGGAGCTGTGAATAATCCTCCTGTTTATAACTATTTTGAGGCCCTGCTAAGCGTAGTTATAAATATGTTGTTCTAATTTACTTAAACTCTTTAAAATGTGCCAAATTGCCTCTTTCCACTAAAACTAAGAATGGGATACATGTATCCACTCTCTAAGATTACTTTGCCTCAGGGCAAAAATGGGATTATTTGATTCTGCCCCCAAGGAGCTTGAAAGATAATATGTGGGTTTACTGGGGACAGGACTTCTCCATACCATGGCCTGTCCATGCGTTTGGAGGAAGCTAGGAGGAGCCCTTTGCAGTATTATACAAAACTTAAAGTGGGTGTTTAGGCTTTTCTTTTCCCCTTCATATAAAAGAGCCCCGAGGACAGGCCCAGCCTGGTTCTGGGATACACCTTGTCAGGGCTCCAGGCTCCTTTTATCTTCCCACTTCACCCTCTTGGGCATGTACTTCCCACACTGGGGTTACCGTGGGGCCACATCACCAGCCCTGGCATCCGTATTCCAGACAGAAAGATGGGAAAACGGAAAAGTGCCTTGCAAATGAGTCCTATTCCCCTTTTAACGTAGGCTTCTTGGACTTTCACCCAGTAGCGCCTGCCTTTAGCCAGCATTTCCTCATATGGGCCCCCCTTCAGCAAGGACATTTGGGAGATGTGGTTTTGCAGCTGGGTACATCACTGCAAAATCAAGATGGTCTCTAAGGAAGACAGGGTGTTTGAATATTTCTTAGGCACCTAAAAGTCTCTTCCACAGAGCATACGGGCCTTTCCTAAGGGAGGGTCCTTAGCATCTGCTTGCTGGCTGACCCCCAAATGAGTAAGAATTTCTGCTCCAGAGCATGGTTCTTCTCATGTCTTCTGAGAACGAAATAAGCAACAGGCACAAGACAAACTTTTTTTAAATCATTTTTTATTTTAACCTCAGTACAATAATAATCACCTTGCCCAGTGTTAATATTAGAAATGATGTATGAAAAGCACTTGGAACAATTACTACCACAATATTAAGAGTTTCTAAATGTTAACTGTGATTAGTATTTTGTGATCTTTATGGAAATTCTGTGCTAAACAAAAACTTCAAAGAACACATGGTGCTAGAACGAGGAAGGTAGAATATCAGGGAAAGCTTAATGAAGGAGATTGGACCCCGCTCAGTGGTGTAAGGGGCATGATATGAGGGAGAAATGGCGTGAGCAGAGATAGCTCATGGCGTGTGGATTAAAATGCAGTAGTAACTATGCCTCCTGAAGCAGAGGGCTCGCCACGTGGAGCTGGCACTGGAGGATGGATTAGATGGAAATTCCAGATATTTAAAGAGATGGGGATTTCCCCTTTGGGCTCTGGAGAGCCGCTCACGGCAGCCTCTTGAGGGGGATGATACAGGTGAAGAACTGGACATGATTTTCAAAGCCATAGGTTTGGAGTATTAGTCTAGCAGCTACATACAGGATTCATGCAAACTCTCTTACTTGGACCCTGGCAGCATGGATTTCATGACAGCTGGCCAGTCAGCACTGTAGCCTGTGGTCTTGGAACAGAGTAAAGCCAATGCAAAGCGCAAGATTGACTGTCACCTCCCCGCAATGACTCCCGAGGAGGATAAAGTGAAACTTGAAACACAGAAACATTTCATTTCAGTCTTCTTTCTGTAATGCATGAACTCTTACCAAAGTATAACCTGGGGTGACAGTGTACCCCAGAAGCTGTCTTATTTCTTTTATACAGTAGACTGTGGTGAGGATTTCTCCTTCTTTGTTCTTATCCCTGAAAGCAGTCTCAGAGTTGGCAAGTCACTGCAAACTTCTGTAAAAGAGGAGAGGTGCCCTGTGGTTATGAACTAATACAATAATCTTCTTTCTCTTAGGTGGCTCCCCAGCAGTCACCAACCAGGCCCTGACAAACCCAGTTTCAACACACACCATTTTAACTCCAAATTCCAGCCTCCCGTCTGCGTCCCACGGGACAAGAATGCCAGCGTTACCCCCAGCAGTTCAGAACCTGGGGCTGTATGGGAGCCTGCCTTGTAATCAGCCCGCTGCGTACAGCGTCCCTTCGGGAATGAGTCAGTTAACCCAACAAAGAAACCCGAACCAGTTGATAGCAAATCAGAACAACCCTCTGATGCCACGGCCACCTACCTTAGGGCCAAGTAATAACAGCGTGGCCGCTTTCGGGGCTGGACTCGTCAGCAATTCACAACAACTGAGACCAAATGTAACGGCCACTATGGCGAGCATGCCGGCCCAGAGGGCCGCGAGCGTGATGATCACTGCTGGCGCACCCGCCGCGGACTGGGGCGCCCAAGAAGCCGCGGCCAAGCAGCAGGAGGCCCCGAAGCCCGCGGGCGCCCGTCCGCCCACAGGGGCGCCGGCCGCCTTCGCCCCGAGCCAGGCCCTGCAGCAGGCGGTGGCGGCGCGCCGTTCCCCCCGAGGCCAGGGGCTCCCCCGGGCCCGCTAACGCCAGCAGCGCCCATGCGGCCCATGGGCCGCGCCGCGGGCCCGCTGCGGGGCCTGCATCTCAGACCCAGTCCGTTGGGCACGCAGGTTCCGCCTAATCTGGGCCAGTCGAGGACAGGCCTGGGCCAGCCAGCACCGCTGACCGCCGGCGCTTTCCCTTCCCCGGCCCAAAGTTCCAGGGCCTTCCAAGCAGCCGAGCAGGGCAGCGACTTAGCTTTCGACTTCCTCCACCAGCAGTCCGACAACATGGGCCCGGCCCTGAGCAGCGATGCGGATTTCATTGATTCTTTGCTGAAGACAGAGCCTGGTAACGATGACTGGATGAAAGACATCAATCTTGATGAAATCTTGGGGAACAACTCCTAAAGGAGGAAAGGGAGACGATTCCCAAACTCCCAGCACTAAGAGGCAGCATTTCACGAGGCCTCTGTAAAGGCCAAGCTGTTGCCTTTCACTGGGACTACAGAAAGATACCTTGGCTTGAAAATGGAAAGCAGGAGGTAACAGTAGTGGTGAACATTCCTGCCAAGTGCTTGTTTTAAATCTCAAACCTGAAAGTGAAACATTGGGATCACTTTTCCCCACCTAAACTCCAGGATGCAGGATCCAGTTTATCCAAACAGAACTATGATGTTGATGTGTAATTACCTGTATAAAACAGTCTTCCTAAGCTCCTTTTCTCCCTGAAAGAAAAGTAATAGGACATGTAGCTTGTCAAACCCCATGTCGCATGGAGGTGCCAGTTCCAAGCGAGAAGCAACAAATTCCTTAATTTGCTTTAACAGATCTAAATGTGGTTTAATCTTTCCACTCCATCATTTCATTTAGTTTTTCTAGAATTTCTAGGGTAGATTAAAATGTTATAGGTTTGTTTGGAGTAAACAAATAGTGTCCTAAATAACGGAAAGCCAGAGCACTTAGTGGGATTATAGAATTTCTTCTTTATGTTTTACGTTTTCCCACGTAAACTTCAGCAAGATGCTGTGTCTAGTGATGAAACAAGAATGCAGAGCTGTCCAACTCTATTTGGGCCTCCACGACCAGTTTCTGAATCTGTTTCCAAGTCTTAGAGACAATTACAACCTGTCCTAATCATACTGAAGTAATCGTGCACACCTGACCGCATCAGGTTTCCCTGTGTAAAAAAATGATGGGAGGCCTCCTCGTCATGATGCCTGCTGGTTAGTTTCTAAGCTGAGTGCAACTGAACTTGGTCCTCCCTGCTTATCTTGATGACCAATAGCTGATTTGTAAGTAAAGGAAGTTTGGGAACCAAAACTGAGATTAGAACGTATCATGTTTTGGTTGGAGATAAGAAACAAAAGATCAGAACCAGGGATGGCAGGTACAGGTGGGTGCAGATCTATTTCACAGGGTTTGAAGAAGAGCATAAGTGAGAGAGAAAATACTCTGTCCTCATTTGGACAGATTATTTGGGTAAACAGTTAAACGGAGTGTGATCTGTTAGTAGCGTTCTGTTCATTCTTCTGTTCCTGATGTGATGAATCACTGCCACATGCTAGGTGGGCCCTTCACATCCAGGCTTCCTCCCTCAGGGCTGAGCACCGTATCAGAGAAAGAGTATTTGTTGAGTCATGTAACCCCAGTGCCCGCATACAGATCAGCTGCAAAATGGGGAAGATGTGTGCCGATTTGGGATGGATGCAAATATCACTAGCATTTTCCTCATTACAAGTGAGGATTATAGCTGAAAGCAGTTTATCTTCAGCCTTTTTAGTTATACTTACATATTCAATTATCAAATGTAATTTAACTGATGTTAAAAACTATCTCTTTAAATACCTGTTCTAAAAAGAACACATTTTGGAAGTTCTGTAAAGTCCTCTCCCAATCTTTAAAATGTCTAGAAGCACTCTCTTTCTTTTACACAATACCAGTATACCGGCCCAGAATCTTTTCTGTGCTGGGTTGTAAATATTAATAAATTACGTGTTTTGTAAACTTTTGTAAAGAATATTTTGGTAGAAATACTTAAAACATATTCTTTGGGTTATATTTATACATATGTGAAATAAATATACTATCAAAAGGTTATATTTTATACAAAAAGTAAATTGTTACCTTTTGTATGCTAATACACAAAGTTTTATATAATATGATGGTTTATTTTTAGCTCTACACTTAAACCATAGGTGGTCAAGTGGAACTTTTGAAAACTATCAAGAGGCTTGTTAGACAAATTTATATTCTGGAACCTAAATAAGAAAGCATTCCAGGTTTCAATCCTTTCCTTTTTTTTTTTTTCTGCCCCCAAATTCTTTTTTAAGCTCATAGTTCTTGTGTCCTGTTTGATTATTCTACTGTGCACCTTGTATCGGTCCTTGTTGCATGTGGTCTACTGTGTGGTTTCCCATTTTATAAAAGTGTTTCTCCATGCAAAACCAGTAAGGAAAAAAGTATGTACATATTAACACTTTTATTTTATGACTCTTCCATTTTACTGTATATATCTGCCAGCACTTCCCAGTTACACTCCTGTGAGTCAGCTTGTTTTTACCCTAACATAAATAGTATGTTTTGTAGTAGCTATCAAATTTAAGAGATAAAGCAATCAGAATGTTTGAATTTTCTTCTATCATAATGTGAATTTCATAATTAATGTCTATTTATTCAGCTATTCATTAAAATACAGGATTCTTTGGGAAAAAAATGGTGTAGTCTATAGTTTCTGTTTGTTGGCAGCCTGTTACCAAAGATGATGTAATTTTCCTGAAAGCTGAGATAATGACCATTGGATAGACCTAGGTAGCCAAAATTTTAGAATTTACGATTTAAAAGCAATCTCCCATTTATAGACTACTTAGTTGTTGGCATTGTTTATCATTCTGACATATTTATACAAGAGGTAGAAGTAATTTTTCTTTTTTTTAATTCGAAGACTAGAAAGCCATTTAAGCAAATAATTCACTCTTGGCTTTGTGTTAAGCCCAATAAAGATAAATAACTGCTCTCAGTGAATGCACTAATATTACTTGCATTACTGTAACTGTACCAATAACTGTAAAATTTTCAACCTGTAAAACGAGTATTTTGTATTGTGTGTAATTTCATGTGTTAAAAAATAGTTTTTAAAAATTCGTAAGTGGTTCTCTTGTATGAACTCATACTTTCAGTTACTAGCAATGTTGTTGCTCCATCACAGAAAGTTCTGAGGACTGTAGATAGTGATGGGCAAATTTATTCTCTGGGAAGCTTCGAATACTGGTGAAATGCAGACTTGTCTCATTTCTTTGATTCACTTATAATACACTTAGTATGAAGATTTTATATGCACAACACCTACTAAATAAGGGAGAAACTGCCTGCTTCTCAGGCATGGTGGGCCCCTGCCTGGCCTGCTCTGTGGCATTTGGTTGGACCAGGCTGAGTGGACACAGCACCGGGCGAACAAGCCTCACTGAGCACATTTACACAGTCCTTCTTCAGAGTCAAGGAGGTTAAGTGAAATGTGGGCCTTTGTAGGAGGTGTGGGGAATCATTCCAACCAAGTTTCCTGCTGCACTGTTGAAATATGTTGCTAGGTTTCCATTGTCTCTTTTGCCTCTGCCAAAAAGATACGTAACATCATCCTTTTTATTAGCATTATTAATGGAATAATAATAAAACTGACATTTTATATAGCTGCTGTCCAATGGCTCTGGAAGATTGGATAGTAACCAAATAATATCAATAAAGATAAGTCAAATACACATAAATTAAGAGAAAAAAATGTGTACTTCTAAAATTATGTGTAGATCCCAGCATGTACCCGTGGGAGCAGACCTGAGAGAAAAACACAGAAAGAGAAAGAACAGCTCAGCTTCTTCCAATTATGTGGTTGCCAAAGGCAGTTCAAACTCTTAAATGTTCTATTATTTTCATTTTATATCTCTATAACTGTGTTTTCTCACCCAAAAATGAGGGTTTGGGGTTGAACTAGCTCTACATTCCTTTCTAACTCTAAAACTCTGTGATTGATTTTTTTTCCCAAAGCTAAGTGGAAAATTAATCAAAAAGGACTCCACAGTATCATTTTAAAATAAAGAAATCACTGTTCACTCAACCTTTTGAAAATTTTCAGATTATCAGTCAACTTGACTGAACAAAGCAGCCATGTCCTTTAAAATTAAATCATATAAAAATGAAATTTCATCATAGGCCAGAACTATACTGTAGCCAAACTGAAAGGTCATGTAGATGATGTAGGTGCCCACTGACTAAATACAAATCACGTCCTGAAGCCAGAAGTTGGAATGTGATATTAAATGGTCATTGTCCTGTGAGATCATAGAATTTCATAAAATATTTGCCTACTAGGGAGGAGAAAACCAATACTTCAGTGTATTTATTCCATTGGGTGTATATATAACATATGTATATATATATATATATATATATATATATATATATATATATATATATACACACATATATCTAAAATATGTAATATAAGACCTATAAAATATGTGATATATGATAAATGATACAATATATAATATATATATATGAATGAACTTTTATGAGTTGTAAATGATAGTTTAGCATCTTCTAAATATAATTCCTAAATTCATATAATAGACAAAACTATAGGTAGTGCCTTAATATCAATTTCACTGACAATACCAACTAAAACATCGTAGCATGAGAATTAAGAACACATACCACGTTAGGTTTTTAAAACCAAATGTTGTTGTCCCTGACCTGCATGTGGTAATAGTAAAAGGGGACTTTGTTTACATACATAGCACTTTAAGTTCCCTTTTAACCAAATTATTGTCATCTTTAGCTCCAGGATGTACGTGAACTGGCACTTTTTACACTTAGGTTTCTTTCAGCAAAAGGGAGGGAGGGATAGAGAATAATATATAAAAGACTGCATAAATATATAGATTTCTATAGGGTTCTTTCAGCAAAAGGGAGGGAAAGAGGTAGAGAGACATAAAGAAGGAAATAAAACCTACCTCAAGGATAGGCTTAGAGAAAGGAATTTACTGGACTATATAACTAAAAAGTTTAAGAGGTAATTCTGGGTTTAGGCACAACAGAATCCAACAAGTCAACGATGTCCTCAAGAATTGGTTCTTATTTGCCTCTGACCTTTGGTTCCCTGTCCCGGCTCCATTCTCAGGCAGGCCCTTCCTTTATGGTGGCAAGATGGTTGCCAGAAGCTTTAGTCTTTCATCCTCATATCTCAAAGTCCAGCATGAACAACAGTGAATGCTTCCCTTTCAAAGGATCTGACTTTGCATCTCACAGGCTCTCATTAGAACAAGTGTCCAACTCTGGACAATCACCTTGGCCAGGGAGGTATGGTGTTCTGATTGTTTTTAACTTTATCCAATACAGAGGAATTTGCTAGGGCACCTCTTGGTGCTCACTGATAATAGCACAATAGGCAATTTCAACAACCTAGTCTTGAAAAAGGCTTCAATTCCATCAAAAATGAAGGTCTGGGTTACCCCATCAAGGCAAGCATCCAAGAAAATTTTTGACCAAAAGAAATCTACAGTGGGTGGTAATGGAGATGATGAATATCAATTCTAGCCTTAGGAATATCAGCTATAGCTGCAGGCACTGTACTTGTAACCCACCTAAGACTTTTATTTTTCCCTTTTTTAGGGAAACGAATCTCAGACCTTGAAGACTCAGTGACAGGATAGGGTAACCATGGTGTGGGGCTTGAGAGGATCTCAGTGGTTCATTGTAGCTGATCCAGAAAGGGTTCCACCTAGATTCCCTTAAGCTATCCTGAACAGCCACTGAGCACAAATGATTGCTTCCTGCATTACTCTGTTTGGGGGTGTCCTCCACGTACTCAGCACACACAAGGGACAAGCCCTAGAAGCAGGGAGTTAATGCCCCAGGTGAACTTCAACCAATTTGGTGGAAAATATCTAGCTTTCTCCTCCCTTAGTGGATAAATATGATGTGTGTTTCACACTATCTTTCAGAATTCCCAGCAGAAATAAGCCCACAGGGATAACCTGCCCATTAACACACACTGCATCAGCTTTTCTTCCTTCTGGGTCTTATTCCTCACTCCTTCGTAGCTCTTCCCAGTTTCACCTCCTAAACAAACTATTATACCCAAATCTTTGTCTTAGGCTCTACTTAGGGGAAAACTAAACTAATACAAAACCTGAATGTCCATCAACAGTAGAATGGGTGAATTGAGGCATTGTCTTAAAGTGGAATGCTACGCTGCAGGAGAAGAGAATAAGCTAGACACTTCAACATAATACTAAAGGCAAGAAGCGAGTCACAGAAAAACACCTAGAGCTCCGTTCCATTTATTTAAAAATTACGTCAACTGAAATCAACATGACCTTTGCATTTAAGAAGTTTATTCAGTGAATGTGGGTAAAATTGCAACATTTCCAGAATCTCTCACCTGGCTTTAATTCATCTCCTTATCAACAGGTGTTTCCAAGGGGTGGAGAGAAGTAGTAACTACCTGGGCGTCTGAGGGCTTATCTGGACCTGAGAGGTCAGGGGGAGGCTCACTCACTCCTGCTGCAGGAGAGAGAAAGAGATGCCGGACGACCCCCAGACCACGGTTTGCAAGCAATAAATGGGTTTTAAACTTTATTTCTCCCTTTGACTGATTTCAGTTTTAGAGGTATTTTGCCCCAGAATTTCCTCTCCCTGGAGTTTCCTCTGGCGGTAGCCGGCAGGACCTCTGAACATGAAATCTGTCTAAATGGGCGCGACCTTTGGGCCGTAGAGATGGTGGGGAGATGCCCGGAACCCCCCCCCTGTGGACAGTTGGGAGGCCCCAGTGGCTGCAGCAGCAGAGGGTACAGCTTTACCTGGGAGCCCCCTATCTGTGGGGCTTCCTATTTGGGAGCCCCTAGTGGGGAATTGGTCTAGGGTAAAGCACCTCCCAGAGGGGTGGGGCCTTCCCCAGAACCAGGGAAGTATGGAGACACTGGAAGCTGGAGAATTAGACGCCATGAGATAGAAGACCGCTTAGAGGCCCTGAGTGGCGGTGTAGCAGCTGGCATTATAGGGTCTCTTTTTCTCAAAGAGGTGGTGGAAAATGTTATCCAGGAGAGAGAGAGAACTATCAGGGAAAAGAGAGGGTTATTGAAAGGGTTAGCAAGAAAAGAGAGGAACTTAGGCAGGAGAGAGACACACTTTGGCATCGCTTGGAGGAGCTGGGCAAGGACCTATGGGATGAGAGACAGTTTTTGAGGAAACGGATCGCACTCCTGGAAGATTCCTAGGCAGCTGGAAGGGGAGAGGCGGCAGGAGAAGCCTCACCGCAGGAGGCCGTGGGGAGGCGGAGGAAAGAGCGGTGCCTTCAGCCCCGGAGGTGGAGGGGGAGTGGGGGAAGAAGACGGGGAGGCGGGCCGTGGGCCCATCTGCTGCCGAGGCCACCCCGCCCCCCGAGGTACCAGCCTCTCCTGTTTTAAAGGCCTGCCCAGCTGTAATTTAAAAAATAAAAACAAAACAGCCGCGGGGCTCCTCAGGGGGAGGAGCCGCCCCCTCCCCAGGGAGCACTCTGTGTCCCACCTTATACCCAGGATGAGCTGGTGGACACGAGGGTCCGGTACAGGCAGAGGCCATCGGAACCTCTGCCTCCATGGCTTCTATGTCTCTGGGATGTGGAGTGGAAAGCACTGTTATGTCAGGTACTGAGATGGGTAGACTGGCTTTCCTGACGACTCACCCTTCCCTCCTGCAGCGGTTGCAAAGGGCCGGTCATGCCTCATAGGATCAGACATTCCTGGAATGGCTGACAGCAGCCATCAGGATAGTTTGGCCTAATCAGGGTGATTTACCATCTTTTCCCAGTAGTTGGAAAACGTATGCAGAGCTCCAACAGGTACTGTGGGAATTGGGCATGAAAATTATCATCTGTAATATGGACCCCCAGGGCCCCAACGAGGAGTTGTTCACCATAGGAATGAGAAATCTGGTACAGCTCCCCCAACTCTCTCTGGGTCCCCAGTGACTATTCTTGCCCCCCACCTAGGGCAACCCATAAGAGAGGCTACTCGTACTTTAGCAGACCTGGGGGAAGGTAAAACAATAAGCATGGAAGGAAGTACAGGCTACGACTGAAAGGAAGGGTGCAAAGGGCCCCATGAAGGTCTCAAGGACCCAGATGTAAGCTGATTTGATAAAGGCCGGGGTAGTGAGAGAAAGACTTAATGGGCAGCCCAATAGGACCTTGTTAGAACTGTGGCACCAATTAAAGCCAGAGCAGCCGTTCTAGCTGCTGAGGTCCAGGACATGGAAGCCATAGTCAAGGCCTCATGCCCAGCCTGTGTCCCTGCAAAACTTTCTTGGGGACAGTAGTCAGGCTCCACCTGGGCCCTCACCCCCACAGGAGGATGATTGGACATCACAGTTTGACTGGGGGTGGTGGTCAAGGACCCCACCTTGCAGGACATGGTGGGGACCGGAGGGCACATGTAGAATTAGCAATTCATTGGTCCCCAGTGAACGTACAACGTGTCCTTGCACTGGTGGACACAGGGGCTGAGTGTTCTCTGATTCATGAGCGTTTTCCCGGGACCCCTGCTGTGATAGATGGCTATGGGGGTAAGGCAATTAGAGTGAAGAAAGCCCTAACCCCACTGCGGATAGGGTGTTTGGCCCCAAAGGAGTACACTGTGTACATTTCTCCCATCCTTGAATATATTTTGGGGTTAGATATCCTGAAGGGCCTGTGGTTACACATCACTGCAGGTGAGTTCAGACAGAGGGTACGTGTGGTAAAGGCAGTACTGAGGGGACATGCTCAGCACCCGCCTGTAGCTCTGCCTGTGCCTCGGCGGGTGACAAATAAATTGCCTGGGGGGCACAAGGAAATTGGATAAACTCTACAGCAGTTGGAGAAGGTGGGCATCATAAAGCCCACTCATAGTCCTTTTAATTCCCCAGTGTGGCCAGTGAAAAAGCCAGATTCTTGATATATGACCATAGACTACAGGGAATTGAGTAAAGTCACACCCCCTTTGCATGCTGCTGTCCCTCTATAGCAGCCTGTATGGACAACCTCAGTCATGAGCTGGGCACATACCGTTATGTTGTAGACCTTGCTAATGCTTTCTTCTCTATTGACATAGCACAGGAAAGTCAGAAACAGTTTGTCTTCACGTGGGAAGGCAGGCAGTGGGCATTCACTGTCCTCCCACAGGGATACCTCCACAGTCCCACCATTTGTCATGAACTTGTAGCCCAGGACTTGGCCACATGGAAGAAACTGCAAACGGTGCGGTTGTATCACCACATTAATGATATTATGCTCACGTCTGATTCTCTTGCAGATTTAGAAGGGGCAGTTCCTAGGCTGCTGAAACATCTACAGGGGAAAGGATGGGCTGTGAATAGCACCAAGGCTCAGGGACCTGGTTTGTCTGTAAAATTCTTGGGGGTTGTCTGGTCAGGTAAAACTAAAGTTATTCCTGAAGTAGTCATAGACAAGGTCCAGGCTTTCTCCACGCCTACCACTGTGGCAGTATTACAAGAGTTTTGGGGTCTTTTGGGCTACTGGAGAGTGTTTATCTTGCACTTGGCACAAATTCTGAAGCCCTTATACTGGTTAGTATGAAAGGGCATCAGGTGGGACTGGGATGAGACATGTGCAGCTGCTTTTACTGCTGCTAAGCAAGCAGTCAAGGCCATACAGGCCTTGAGTGTAATGGACTCATCAGGCCCTGTAAGCTAGATGTTCATGTAACCAAAGATGGTTATGGATGGGGTCTTTGGCAGCAGCTTGAATGGACACACCAACCTATTGGATTCTGGTCACGACTAGGAAAGGAGCAGAGGTCTGGTACACCTTGATAAAACTGGCTGCTGTGTACCATGCCTTGCTGGCTACGGAGCTTATCACCAGAACAACTCTGACCAAGGTAATAACCACCTATCCCATCATGGGGTGGGTGTAAGACTGGACCCAAAGGCCACGGAGTGGTGTGGCACAGACACCTACAACTGGCCAAATGGGGCACATATTTACAGCAGTGTAGCACCCTCTCTACTGGCCCCGTAAGTGGAGAACTCCAGTGCTTACTGGGGCCAGTGACCTATACCAGTGGAAAACAGGAAGAGCTTGCTTTTGAGCCATTGGTAGCTGAGAGTCCTTATCAGGAGGGAAAAGCCCCTATACCTGAAGATGCTTGGTATACAGATGGCTCCAGTCGTGCGCAGCCCCTGAAGTGCAGGGCTGTGGGTTTCCATCCTAAGACTGAGGCAGTATGGATGGAGAATGGAGAGGGGAAGACCAGTCAGTGGGGTGAGTTGCAGGCAGCATGACTTGTGATCACCCAGGAGCCCTCCTCCATAGTTGTCTGCACTGACGGCTGGGCCGTCTGTCTGTTGGGGCTTGACCCTGTGGCTACCGACATGGTACCATGCCAACTGGATGGTTGGTGTCCAGCCCCTTTGGGGGCAAGAGTGGTGGCAAGAACTATGGACCTCTGGTCAGACTAAGACTATAACTGTATATCATGTGACTGGTCTTTGGCATCCCCAGGGAATGATGAAGCAGACACATTGGCCCAGGTGCGCTGGCTAGAAGGAAAGCCTGCCTCTGATGTGGCCCAATGGCTACATCACCGTTTGTTGCATGCGGGGCAAAAGACAATGTGGGCTGTAGCCTGTCAGTGGGGCTTGTCATTGACCCTTGAAGAAGTCAGCAGAGCCCGGAAGGAGTGCCTTGGGTGCTCTAAGGGGGACTCACACCGAGTCCCACAGCCACATGGGACAATAGTCAGGGGGCCAGTACCCCTTGTCAGGTGGCAGATAGACTACACTGGGCCTCTGCCCATATCAGAAGGATACTGGTGTGCCATGACTTGTGTGGACATGGCTACTGGACTATTGGTTGCTTTTCATGCACGTCATGCAGATCAGCAAACCACCAAGAGGGGCCTAGAGCATCTCTCTGCAGCCTATGGCTGGCCGCAGGTGATTGAGAGTGATCAAGGCACCCACTTTACTGGACATGCACTACAAGGATGAGTGCAGCAATTAGGAATAAAGTGGAAGTTTCATGTACCATATAACCCTACTGGGGCAGGCATGATAGAGAGGTGCAACAGTTTGTTGAAATCTGGCCTGAAGTTGGACACCGATAGTCTACAGGGCTGGTCAGTTCACTTATGGACAGTGCTGCGGCATTTGAATGAGAAGCCCCAGAAAGGAGCCTTGAGCCCTGTGGACATGCTAACATACCTTGCTGCCTCTCCTATACAACTGTGTGTGCAAACCAAAGAGGAGTTATTGAAGCCAGGATATGGCCAGCAGAGCAACATCCTGCTGCCAGCCCCACTGCATTAAGCCCTGGAGACACTGTTGAGTGGAAGTGGCCCTGGACATTTTGACACATGGACCAGTGATGGCTGGCCCTTCTGGCACCTTGGAGAACAGGCCTGGAAGCTGGCCTACTGTGTGTTCCTGGAGTAACAGCAGAATGGCCCCCAAAGATCACGGTAGTGTACCCAAAATGTCCAGGAGGTAAGAGCATCTTATGGGGAAGTTTGTTTGACCTTTATGGCCAGTGCATGTACCTCCTGTAGCCCTATCTACTGACCCTCAGTAACCCCCACAGGGAGGTGGGTGAAAGTCTGGTATACTAGACCAGGATGAGATCCCTCCCTGCCATTGTCCTATCACAGGACCACTCTCTTGCATGCATCCTACCTGATGGACAAGATTTGCCTATGCTGGTGTCACTAAAACATGTATCTTATCGCCCTTAAGATTATTTTCTTCTACAGTCCTTGTGGCCTGAATGTGCCCCCTGGCTTCAGCTGCCGTGTGATGATTGCTCTGAATCATCTAGCTCTTTGGCTGCTGCCTGCCTGTGGAATGGGCGAGCTACAGACTTAATCTGCATACAACTTTGAACCTAGCTGAATCCTCAGGCTTGAGGGTTTCATGATTTTATTGCTGTAGCTATTGTAAGTCATTGGTCTGGTCACAATGGTCCAGTTTTCTCGCCCAGGGACCATTGCGGAAGAGGGGGAACGAGTAGATTGTAAGGTGAGATTTCTGGAGGGGTGGCCTGTGGTTAAAATTATATTTCCAGTATCTCTAACCTGGCTTTCATGCATCTCCATATCAACAGATGTTTCCAGGGGGTGGAGAGAAGTAGTCCACGTCCATATCCATAGGTAATTACCTTGGCGAGCGAGGGCTTATCTGGACCAGAGAGGTTGGGGGGAGGATTCGCTCACTTCTGCTGCAGCGGGAGAGAGGGAGACACGGGATGACTGCTTGTAAACAATAAATGGGTTTTAAAGTTTTTCTCTCCCTTTGACTGATTTTGGTTTTAAAGGTATTTTGCTGCTGGATTTCCCTTCCCCAGAGTTACAGTGTCTTACTGAGGACCATGGTCAGAGAACACCCTTTCAGCATGTTCTGATAAACTTCTCCAAAGCCCATTTTTTGCTAACATCCTAACTACTTTTCAGCAAGGGGTGGGTGCAGGAAGAGGTTATGTCAGTTGGTACTCCAGGGCAGTGTTGTAAAAGAACAGACACCAGATGTTCTGATGCCATCTATGTGTGAGAGGAAGTAAGGATTCGGATTGCTAATTGTTCTCCTAAAGGATTCTACTAGAGACACCAGAACTAGACTGGCTTATCTCCTTTTGAGCATTCCAAGTTGGTCTCTGGTCATGGGTGTGGGGTGAGGGGCCGTGAGTCTTGTGACACAGGCAAGAGTGGCTGCGGGGCATCTTCCCAGCACCGGAGGCGCCAACCCGGCTGACCTGGGTCCCTGCAGCTTGCTTGGCTCTTTGCCTGTGGTTTTGCTGGGCAGCTGCATCTGGGAAGGTCTCTCCCTGTGCACCAGGTGAACTGTCGACCCGGACAGGGGAGGACTCTTGGCTCTAACAGGGAAAGAATTCTCAATCAGGTGGGACCATTGCCAGCAAGCAAGGAATTCATTAAAGCAAGAGTAGAAGTGAATGTCAGCAAGGAAGAACAGAGGGAGAAAAGGGAAGTTCATTGAACTCCTGTTTGTAGAGGACAAAGCCCCTGCCGACTCCTGAAGTCCACCTGGCACCCAGTGTCCACTTGAATCTGCACGGTGTGGGAACTAGGCCCCCACCACTCCAGGATCTTGGGGAGCTGTGGACCACTGGATGGAGTGAGATTATGTTCTGAGAATTTCCTAAAGTAAAGAAGGGAGGTTTGGGAGCCAGCTTCTAAAGAGCATGATCTTACAGCTGCAGTCCTGTCAGGGTCACCCAGGGGACAGGAACTTTGAAGCCCAAATCAGAGATCTCAATAACCCTTCCCTACTTGTCTGAAGTACAGCAGAGAGAGAGAAGACTTGTGCTTAAGTCTAGAAAATTGGATGAAATAGTGAAGTAAAAAAGACGCTTACCACTGGGAAAGGCATCTCTTATTTACTTCCTGACAGGCTTGGAAGAGCACAGAAACACAATGCAATAAGCTGAGCAGTAAGAAGGCTTTATAAAAGGCAGAGTACATGCTCTAAGAAAGGGAGTTCAGGAAGCCTCAGAGGAGAGGCGTACTTAAAGGCTTAGGATTCGTGTCTTTTAAGTATTTCAAGAATGGTGTAAAGGGCCAGGGGGTGTAGGCTTGACTTGTGGTCTTACATGTCTGTCTCTGGTGAGACATTATGTCACCATCCAGAGTCAGACCTCTAGATATTCTGTCAGATAAACTACACAAGGGATTTATTGATCCTGTTCTTCTCCAAGGTAATGGTTCCCCACAAGCAGTGGAGACAAATCCTTCAGGAAGGCTTGTCCTGCCTTAGGACAGGGCAGTTGTTGACTGATTACCATAAAGTATGTTAGGAATCTTACCTCCTAACTCTTTGGGTCTTAAAGTGGAATCTTAACCTTTAGATGGAGTCCCTCCTGTTCTTACCATACTATTTATATTTCAGCATTTTTCATCATAGGCAGGAAAAATTAATCATGATGTTTGTCCCATGTCCCTGCTCTCAGTGGGACTACCATGGGAAACCACAAAATTGTCATTTTATTTCACAATCTTAAAAGGCATAACTAAAAATATTACTTAAAGATACATACAGGACAAAACTTAGAGAAAAGCAAGAGAATGAGTATCATAAAGGTCAGCCTAATAGTTGTCTCTCAGGTATGGAACAGATAGGGCTTTAAGGTACTGGTAACGTTCTATTTCTTAACCTGGTTATGGGTACACCAGCATTTGTTACATTATTATTCCTTACATTATACATATGTGTTTTTATTTGTGCTTTGTGTACTTGATATATATCATATAAACAATTTTTAAATGCTGTCAAATTAGGTATGTGAAAGACAGATGGGGTTTTCAATCAACCAACCAATTGATCATTAAGTACAAGGATTGTGTACTCAGATTGTTTGAAAGTGTTTTTTCCTTCCATTTTAATGAAACCAGACTTAAAATCATAGAGGATACATTATGTATGTGACTCATGTAAGAAACACTTCAGAGACCTCCCATTAGCAGAACCATACCAAAAAGAAAGGCCTTGGTCCTGACATCAAAAGATTTATGAATGGAGGCACTTTATAATCTACGAATTAAAATGTCTAAAGTCTATGTTTTAAGTTAAAACATTTCGTTTATGTATATTTATAAGTATATAGTAGTGTCTATATACATGTATGTAATTCTCTGTTTAATCCAATTTCATTCTATTTCTTAAATTAACTAACCAAACTATCAGTTCTATTTACATCCTATAAGAGGATATCTAGTCTATTAAACATTAAAGAAATGAGCTAAAGATTTTAATTTGTGTAAGTCTTTGGGAACTAATTGGGGGTGAGGATAGAATGGCACATAGGTTACGTATGTTTGGAAAAAAAATTTAGATCCTTAATATTACTCCTGAGAAAATATAAAACTTAAATATTAAGAAAGATTATCTCCACTATGAATATGAGGTAAATAATCTTCAAAGTAGTTTTCACTCATTACTCATTCTAACTTGAAAGCAACATGCCACTTTCAAAACACTGAAGAAAAAGTTAAATATGTATAATAGAGATAAATATGTAAACTTCATTTATATATGTGTGTCTCCATTTTTATAATTCTGCCTTTCAACACTGGAAAAATAGAAGATTATTCTACGTCTGGTCTTTTGGCTAAAGTTAGCAGGGGATTTCTGTTAATCTTTGGAATGATCAGAAGGCTTGAAGGATGTCTTAATCCTGCTCTGAGTGTGGCAAAGCAGATGTCTTTGTTCATTTCACAAAACCAAGGAAGAGTGGTGTTGTGAGGATTAGATTTTGACAATTCAATTCATAACCACTTTATTATGGAAAAAAGTTCTGCATCCCTTATCTAATCCAGAAAATATATTCACAGAGAAGGCAATATAGCCATACTGTCATACAGTTGCAAATATTAAAACTAAAGGTTGTAAGAAGAGACACGGCTGTTAAAGGGCACTGACTGACTGAATTCATTTCAGTGTTGCCTATCTATGAGGATGTGGACTATTCAAGATTTTTTCCAAAACTCATTTCAAAAGCTCTCACTTTAGCATTTCAAATGTAGTGGATAATGTTTGGAAAAAAAGGTTTCACTTCTTTTAAATACAATAGTTTGAAAACTAAATATGAAAGGCATATAAAATAACGTGTACCGGGGAGTTCTGAATGCCAATTGTGTGCACAGATGTCTCCGATGGACCATGAAATATTAGCGTGTTTCATAGTTTTTCTTTCTGAATAAGTTAGTTGCACTTGTGCAGTGACATGAACTCTCTTTATGAATAGAGAAAAACTGAAAATCTCAAAAAAAATGGGTAAAAATATGGATCTCTAAATTTAACTGACCATAGATGTGAGTTATTAAACAAAACATTGCATAAGTGTGTTTATTTGCTTTTATTTTAAAAATTCAAAACATGTCAATGTATATTTCACCTCAGAGAAGTATGTTCAAACTGTTTTAAGGTTTAAAGTTAAAACATTTGGTGCTGTATTCAGAAAATCCAGACTTAAGAAAGTTCATTTAACGCTATCATTTTTCCAAAGATAGGATGCTTCTATTTCCATTGTTATATAGTCAGAGACTATGAATATTTCCTATTAGTCCTTTAGTAACATTAGATTCGAAAATTGTAGAGACAATGATAGAGACCTAAATTTCCCATCTCTCTGTATAGTTCTTTTTGTTGAAACTGTGATTCCGAAAGTGTATTTCATGACCTGCTAGTTTGGGCTTTGTAATACCCAGTCGAATAAAGGGTTGCATTGTCAACTTCGATTGGAAAGTGCTAGAATGCATTCTTAAGGATACCTAAGAGCCACTGATGTTCTGAAAATTTTCTCTAGCATACAAAACTGCTGAACTTATTTTGTAAACTGGAATTTCCTAAGTGTATTTGACCTTTTTCACATAGCCCCAATTGATGTCATATGGTATGGTTAGGCAAATGCTGTCTTATGGAATTTAACCTAAGAATGTATTCTGGCTTGTCTTTAAAAAAAGATTCATTTCTACAAAATGGAAACATTGATATATTTATATTTGCAATGAAAATATTCTTGGTACATGCTAGTTAATAAAAGCCTAACCTTTTACTGATTCTGCTTCAAGATCAGCACCCGTCTTTCCAAAAATTGTTTGATTGTTTATTATTTGACTGCTTGTTTGCTTTGTCTGAATGAAGGGGCTCAGAGCCTAAAGAAGTGTGAGGAACACTGCCTTGCACACTGCAGTGTCCCGACCCGCAGGACATCAACGAGAACCTGGAGAGGGGGAGCGGGAATTAAGAAAGAGACAAGAGACACAAACAGTGGAGACAAGACAGATTGCTGATCAAGTCTCGTTTATTAGCGGAAACAGCAGAGCGTATATAACGTCCATGAGGTAATGTCTCTTCTGATTGGTTACATCCTATGCTAATAAAGCAATCTCCAAATTCCAATTATATATCGAGATGTGTGCATGCGCAGTTGTCTCTGACGTAAGCGGCGGACCTAAGCGAGAACACTCGGCAGAGGGCTGGTGTGGAAGTAATCGAAACGGAAACCTAAACACGCTTCTCAGAATGAGAAACCATTTGTGCACTTTCAAAACTAGTCTCCAAGATGGAGTCCGGGAATCTAAGATGGAGTTACTATGGCTGTTGCATATCCTGCTCCCCACACTGCAGGATACTTTTCAGGTAATAATGATAATCAAGAAACTACCGTTTTCAAATGAGAGAGCCAGAGTGAGGGAAGCCACCTCTTTTTGCGGCTTTGGGGAGAGAAGTTGGAGGAGCGTGCGCTGAGAGTTGAAGAGGCTGGCCTTAAAGCTTAAGGCTCGAAACAGGGTAAGGGAATTTTGGCCTGTGTTCTGAGGGTATCAGCCTAAGGTACCTTCATAAAAACTTGGGAGGACAAAAATAATGATGTTTTCTAGACTTTATTTATCTACTTTTGTTTGAAACCTCTGATTACCTTTTAAACCGTTAGTGCTGATTTATTATCCCCTTTTTAACTTACATGGTTTTTATTTCTTTACCAACTCTACCGAAAATCATACATTGGTGATGTGTTCATACCATTTCAGCCTGTTTTATTATTTGAACTATTTCATCTTTTAGTCCTCTGGTTGTAATTATTTTACTGTATATATCACAATTCTTAAGCCTCCTTTGTTCTATCCATTTTATTTCCTGTATCTTGTTTTATTATCTGGTTGTTGTGTTCTTGGTCTCTTCTTTTACGTTTTTCTTTTATATTGTTTAAAAAATATTTAAAAAATTATTTTAGCTTACATCATCTTTTTATTGAGGCCATTATATTTTATTTCTTATTCCCTATTCCTAATGAGCTGGTTTCAGTGAAGAATAAATTTATTAAGTCCAAAATTGTATTCCAAGGGTTTAATTAAAAAGATCTGGCCTTATATAAGTCTTCCTGAAAGCAACACTTCACAATTAACCTCCTTCCAAGTTGTCTGCCCTCCTCTCTTCGCCCCCAACCCCGCCTCAATTTTCCTGTGAGCCTCCATTATATAAAGCTTGCTGGCCTAGGAACACATATTTGAATTCTCTGTATTTTGAAATTGTAGCCCTGCAATGTTGAGGGGAAAGGGCATTTTTGGCTGGTGTTTCTTCTCTGCCATTAAATCACTCCTAAGTATGTCACTGTTTTCTTGAGATTTTTTATTACTTTGCTTCTTAATTTAAAACAATTCTATTTAATTTGTCTCAGGTCCTTCAAAGCATGTGAATAACATTTAACAACACGGCATTTTGATGGTGGGCTCTAAGCTTTGAAATTTAGACACAGAGACCTAAAGATCTCTATTATGTAGAGATCCAAAGGTCTCTGGGCAACACAAAGAATGTTTGTTTCTAATCTTTGTCGTACCTCACAGATGTTATATATTGAACTAAGGGTATTATAAATCATGAATAATGTAAAAACATTACAAAGAAATGAACATGCATTTTAGAACTAAACCTAGTGATGGACAGATTGTCTGGAAGGGGAAAGCATGCAAACATTTCGCCAAGAGAGCATATTCTTCAGGAGGCCATCACTGACCCAAAATATTGTCAGCAGTGAATATTATTTTCCTGTGATCAGGTGCTGTTCGCATGAGCACTAGCAAATCAGATCAAAGATTTTCTTGGAGGCACCTTTGAAACATATTTACTCATTCATTCATTCATTCAAATATATATTTCCTGAAAGCCCGGTTTGTACCAAGCACTCCTCTAGATGCTTGAAGTGGGCAAAAATAGCAACTATTTTTAACTAGAGGTGACAGATAATAACAGAGTAAATAAGTAAAGTATATGGCAAGCCAAAGGTGATAGGTGGTATGGAAAAAACTTGGAAGAGGATAAGGGAGATTTGAGTGGAGGGGAGTATGTGAAATTTTAAATAGAATATTCAATGTGGGCCTCAAGGAGACATTTGAGTGAAGATGTGAAGGAGGCGTGAGAACATTAATATTAGAATAGAAAAGTTCCTAGAAAGACATGTCAAAATCATCTGGCTACGATAAGAGAGGTGGAAGAAAAAAGAAACTTCAAATTATTTTGACTCAGTTTTTATCTTCAATTCTGAATGTTTCAAAGTGATTTCAGCCCAAAACACAAACTTCATTTTAGGTCAAGGAGAGATACACCTCCTCTAGTTATCATGAGTTGGAGCAGAAATGCAGGAGATGACCTTGAAAGTACAAGGAACTCACACCACATAAATGTGATATACATGAGATACCCGACATTAGACACTGAAAACAGGTGCCAAAGCTTGACAGTTCATAGGACATTTTCCAGGAGATTCAATAACAATACATCAAGATGTAATCTCTTCCAGGACAAATTCATCCTTCCTAAGATGCTAGAGATCTTTTATCTGCTTCCCAATGCCTCAAGTAATATATCAAGCAGTCATGAAAATGCCATGAATGTGAAAGTTATTTTAATGAATCGAAGAAGGAAGGCAACATGTTCACAGATATGCAGTTTAGGAACTGTGCACAAACTGAGACAATTTAACTTGCTCAATATAAAAGTGACAGTTGCTAGATTAAATCACAATCATAGAGATCATATTATCTGAAAATATCAGATTAGTAGATTCAAATACAGATTTTTTAAGTGTATTTTTTATTGAAGTATAGTTGATATGCAATTATATTGATTTCAAGTATACAAGACAGTGATTCAACATTTACACACATTATTAAATCCTCACCCCAGCTAGTGTAGTTACTGTCAACAATGGAAGATGTTATAGAACCATTGGCCGTATTTTTCATACTGTCCTACTATCCCTGTGACCAACTTATATTATGATTGAGATTGAGATTTTGTGCCTCTTTATCCCCACCCACCTGCCCCAAACCCTTGCCCACGGGTAACTACAAGTCACTTCTTCACTTCTCAGTGTCTATGAATCTGCTGCTGTTCTGCTCATTCTGTTTTGCTTTGTTTTTATATTCCACAAATAAGTGAAATCCTATGGTATTTGTCTTCTTTTCCTGGTTTATTTCACTTAGCGTAGTATCCTCTAGCTCCAGCCATGTCAAACACAGAGATTTGTTTTTAAATGTGTTTCAGATAGTTCATCTGTCGATATTGTTTCACATACTCTCTTGTCTAGCTGTGATCCATAAGACTTTATATGTGTGTAATTGTAAAAAAGGGGTATTTATGTATTTTAATACCATAAACATTTGTCCTTGTTGCTATATGGTTTTTCCAAATTTGTATTTGAATGACTGTAATCTTTTATTTAGTAGTACCTTATGTCTCCCCTATTCTTGGTCCATTTCTATTGTTTGTTCTAAAGATAATACTACAATTGATATTTTCATGGTATTTTCTCTCTCTTGCTTTTCTCTCTCTCTTGTTCATTTTATTAGGTATCAGCAAGCTTCTTTTCCCAGCAAACCCCAGTACTTACTCAATGAACTTATACAAATATGGCAAGAAACTAGGCTAAAAATGGACTGGACAATATAGACTTCTTTCAACAAAGCTGATCTGTCCACTTCCATTGCTGAATGTCTAACCTGCCAATAGGAAAAACCAAATGCTGAGGTTTCAGTATGTACCATACTTGGGAGGGAGCATCTGGTCATCTAGTAGTAAAGTGATTATATTGATAACTGCCATTAAATGGATGATGATTTGTCCTCAGAGGAATTGATGCTCTCAGTCTGCCTAATCTGGATACTTTTTTCTCTATATTCCATGCTTTTGCCCAGAACCAACTTCCTTGGAATTAATAAACACCTTTTTCATTGCCATGGTATCCCATACAATATTGCATTTGAACGAGGAACTCATGTTATAGCTAATGTGAGACAATGGGGAGTATTTATTGGATTTGTGGGTTTTCCCACATGCCCCATCACCCAGAGGAAGCTGTTATCATTATTATAGAATATGGAGTGTTGAATATAGAATAATACCTTGAAGACTCATTTATGACACTAGCCAGGGGACTATGTCTTATAAGGTTGACATTCTTCCCTTTAGCATACAACACATGTTCTGAGACAGCTTTCAAAACATGGTGCTCTTTCCCTCTCAGACGTACCCAGATCTATACCTCACTTCAGGCGGAGAAGTGAGAGCAACCACCCTCGTTATTACACCTAATGACCTACTTGCCAAGTGTGTGCTCACATTTCCCATTGCGTTTTGCTGGCCTAAAAGTATTAATGCCCAAAGGTGGACAATTTCACTGGGAGACATCACAGTGGTCTCACCAAAGTGGATGTTAAGACTTCCATCAGACCACTTCGAGACCCAGGTGTCACTGAATTTACAGGTAAGAAGGGTAGTTACTGAGTCAGTAAGTGACTGATACTGATTACCAGAGAGAAATGGTAGTTGGTGACACTTTATGAAGGCAAGAAAGAATATATTTAGAACTTAGGAGACCTTCTGGAAATGAATTAGATTTGAATTATCTAAAAAGGCAAAAAAGAAAACAACCCAAAAGCTGAGGTATTGAATGAGGACAAATGGAATATGGAAGGAGTGTTGGAAGAAAGAATTATAAATACCAATCAAAAGCTTCATAATAAAGTGTGGAAATTAGGATTATAATAGCTACCCATATTTCCTTTGTTGCTCTACTATGACTTCGTTTTCCTTAACTATTCATCTCTATTTTCCCTACTACTTTATGTCATGTAATATTTTATTTTTATTTCCATTTATTTCATTTTATTTTCATTTTATTCTATCCTTGGATTAAAGGATAGGCTGGGGGTGTGATTTGAGTAGAAAAGGAATAAATATCACTCAGAAATAGATACAGAGACTGAAAAGACACTGAGTTTCTTTGGGAAATAAATGTGCTTTTATCTGTATAAAGGCTATTTCATTATGGCTGGAAGCATGCTGCTATTGTTATTAATATTTGGAAGTTTAAATCTCAATAGAATGTCATTCATGAAAGTAGAATAGCTTATAGGATGAATTGTGGGTATGGGGGACCGACATTCAGAATGTAAAATAGCCTCTTTCTAGTGTACCTTCCCAAACTGCAGAGGCTGCAGTCACAAAATACATTTTTCCAGACTTCCTTGAATAGAGGATTCGGGATTTGAGTTTAGTTCTGTCAATTAGATGCACTCACTCACAAAGCAGTTGTAAAATGAAAGTGAAGCAAAGTCCAGTTATTCGCTCTTTTTGCTCATTGCTACCCTTGAAAGTATCTGTTTCTTGGCTGTAGCTTGTAGAGTCATCAATTCCATAGGAGCACCCCAATTTCCTCACTTTCCTCATTTTAGTACATACTGTTAATGCTTTTTCCTTTGGAAAGCCTGTGTAGCTACATCATTCTGAGAAACATTCCTGAAGGTTCTTCTTAGAGCCTACTCCATCATCCCTTTCATGATTGCTATAGGTCTCTAATGCTGTTTTAAATATTTTTCTGCTTAAAATAGCCCGCACAGCACAGACACCAGGGAAGAAAGGGCTGAATTTCCCAGGTGTTAAACTATTCTAACAGAAATCTTGGGATGCAGCTTCTGTATATGGAACTGACCATACACATAAACTTGAAGCCTAAGTTTTGGGGGAGTTACATAGGCAAAGAAGCATCCAGTCTGTTCTACAAGAGCCTGTGATTATTTGACTGCTGAAACAACCTGAAGGCCACACACCTGCCTCTGGAAGATGGCTGCAAAAGTCGTGAAACACTCCTGCCTGCATCCCAAACAAATCCTCTCTAGTGTGTCACAGAGCATAGTGGGCAAGGAACACTTCCCAGAGGGCAAAACTCGGGGCCACGGAGGGTAATGAACACAGGTGCTCTGCCATGGAGAGAGAAACAGAGGCTGTCAAAGGAATGAAACGGGAAATTTACTCCATTGCTGAAACACAGATTCTTTACAGTTCCTGCCCAACAGGGTTTCATGATTTCTATAGATCTATGACAGTTTCCCATTCTTTCCTTTTTTGCACATGAGTTTTCATTATAGTTATCTTTTTCTTGATCCACCATTGTATAATGGGTACGTATATGTGTGAGTGCAGAGGTCCACATAAACCTTCTCATAGGATGCCAGACCACAGGAAACCATATCTGGAAGAAGACTACATTTTACCCAGAAATACTGGACCTTAAACTGTTTGGAGTTACTAATGAGATTTATAGATTTTGCCCTTGGGAAGGAATAAACATGTTTGTATGTTGTTAAAAGAGGGTACACAGTGATGCCGGGGTTCTTGTTCACGAAGCCGAAGAATGAGCTTAGCAAACAGGCAAGGTAGGAGAGCAAGGTACAGACTTTTATTTAAAAATAAAGTGATAGGACAGAGCTCCCGGCTCACGCCAGGAGGGGACAAGAGAGTCCAGTGTGGTGCGTTGTCTAGGGGTTTTATAGGCAGATAAGGATTTTTCGAGAACATGAAAAAAAGGTTTAGGGCTGTAGACCTGCCACGTGTGTCTGAACACCCCGAATTAACACAAGGAATTCCTCCCCTCCCCCCCGGATTTCTCTCCAGAACACCTGTGTCCTGGGCTAGGAGCATATCAAAAGGCAGCATGCCCAGCCCCCAAAGTGGACTGAGGTACTGTTTGTTTGCTAAAGAGTAAGTTAAGAATTCTGCTTCCCAAACTTCATGGGTGTTAAAATGCAATCTTATCTATAAGGTGGAATCCACCCTGCCTTTTACTATATTGTTGACAGCTGGGTCTGCATGCTAAATTAGTTGCCCAGTTTGCAAAACCACCCCATCAGATCTGAAAGAGGAAAGACAGCCCATAGGCCTGGGCCTTTTAGCATGCTAAAGTGAATCTTACAAATGATTAGCATAATAAAAACATGGGGTACTCTTCTTTATCTGGGGAACACCAACTGATCTTACTGAAGAATGACTCTAGAGCTTAATGTTTAACAGAGTTTTGGAAGGTGGTTTCCTTGCATGTAGTTACATTGCTCTGACTGCAAATATTCTGCCTTGCTTTTTCCTGAGACCCTCCCCTACTCTGACTACACCCACAGTCCCTGTCTCAACAGGTTTCTGCCTTGCCAAAAGGGTGGATTGTATCAGACTATTAGTTGTCTCCAATATCCGTTTCCTGCATCTTACACAATGATTTTTTTATTTTAGTTGGACAAATGGGCGCTGAGATAGACTGAATTCTAAGATCACCTACAAGACTCTTAAAACTGCTGTACATACCCCATATAATCCTCTCCCCGAATGTGGCAGGATTTATGAAAGTGATGAAATTTCACTGCCATGGTTAAACTGCATTACATGGAAAAGTTGCAGGGATCTTATAATAATCTGCATTGGCTTGGAAACAGATTCTTCCTAAAAAACCTCCAGATGAGAATACAGCCTGGCTAACACCTTGATTTTAGCCTGATGAGATCCTGAGCAGAAGATGCGGCACAATCTTGCCAACACTCTTGATCCATAGAAACTGTGAGTTAATAAATATGTATCACGTTAGGCTGCTAAATTTGTGATACTGTTACACAGCAATAGAAAGCAAATATAGGCATACATCTAAACATTGTAGTTCTAAGCTTCTCTTGCAGTAGGTGTAGCCTGGGACTAAGTTCAGCTAATCAGATAAAAGCCAAATTCAGTTGCACAGCTTCTGCATCATTACCGTAAAGGGAAGCGATGGCCATGCTTTCAATTCCTTGGGAGATACACCCAGAAGTGGAACTGCTGGATCATATGGTAGTTCTATTTTTATTTATTTATTTATTGTAGTAAAATATACTTAATATAAAATTTGCTATCTTAACCACTTTTAAGTGCACAATATAGTAGTGTTAATTAATAGGCACCTTGTTGTGGAACAGCTCTCTAGAAATTTTTTCATATTGTAACACTGAAAGTCTATACCCATTGAACAATATCTCCCCCTTTCCCCTTCCCTGCCAGCCCCTGGTAGCCACCACTCTGTTTTCTGTTTCTAAGAGTTTGGACACTTTAGTTATGTCATGTAAGTAGAATCATACAGTATTTGTCTTTTTGTAACTGGCTTATTTAATTTACTATAATGTTCCCAAGGTTCATCCATGTTGTAAATGTGATAGATTTTTCTTCCTTTTTAAGACTAACTAATAGTCCATTGAGTACATAGACCACTTGTTTATCCACTTATCTGTTGATGGACATCTGGGTTTCTTCCACCTCTTGGCTGTTCTGAATAGTGCTGCTATGAACATAAGTGTGCAAATATATCTTTGAAACTCTGCTTTAAACTCTTTTGTGTATATATATATACCCAAAAGTATCATAGCTGGATCATATGGCAGTTCTGTTTTTAATTTACAAGGGACCTCCAATACTGGTTTCCATAGGGCTGCACCATTTTACATTCCCACTAATAGCACACAGGGGTCCAATTTCTCCATATCCTTGCCAATACTTGTTTTTTTTGGTGAGTTTTTGATAGTAGCCATACTAATAGATATGAAGCAGTACCTTATTATGGTTTTGATTTGCATTTCTCTGATGATCAGTGATGCTGAGCAGCTTTTCAAATGAGACCCTTTGAAGCACATTTTTAGGTTTGAATGTGTCCCATTGGTTTTTGCTTTTGTTGCTTGTGCTTTTGGTATCATACCCAGGAAATCACTGTCATTCCTTGATGCTGGCCCAACACTTAATTTCTGCCTTGCAGAAGTGCCTGGAAGACAATGATTTACTCATGGCAATGTGAAGGAAAAAAAAAAATCTAAGAGTTTTTCCTTCATTTTTCATATGGACTGCCTCACTGGGACACAGTTACTTTCTCTTTCTCAAATGACTCCTCACAGTTTTGCTATTTTCTCAGGTCCACCAAATCTCCCTCCTGCTCCTGTGTGATTGCAATGGTTAAATTGGGGGAGGAAAATAGAGCCCACATTACTTCAACATTTTGTCAAGAACTGGAAGTCCTGAGCCTCTCAGTTACTTTCTGTGTGGTGGAAATGATTGGGTCTGATAGGATCTAATCATAGCGGAGGGGAGGATCAACATGCAATAGGCTCTTTACAAGCAGTATTAAATACAGAGTAGAAATGCTTACAGAGACTTCTTTTTTTTTAAATATAATTTATTTTATTATCTTTAATTTACAATTACATGTGCAATATTACGGTTATTAAACTACCCCTTCATCAGGTCCCCCCCACCAACACCATTACAGTCACTGTCCATCAGCGTAGTGAGATGCTGTAGAATCACTACTTGTCTTCTCTGAGTTGTACAGCCCTCCCCGTGCCCCCCCAACATTACATCTGCTAATCTTAATGCCCCTTTTTCCCTCTTATCCCTCCCTTCCCGCCCATTTTCCCCAGTCCCTTTCCCTTTGGTAACTATTAGTCCGTTCTTGGGTTCTGTGAGTCTGCTGCTGTTTTGTTCCTTCAGTTTTTTTCTTTGTTATTATACTCCACATATGAGTGAAATCATTTGATACTTGTCTTTTTCGGCTTGGCTTATTTCACTGAGCATAATACCCTCTAGCTCCATCCATGTTGTTGCAAATGGTAGGATTTGTTTTCTTCTTATGGCTGAATAATATTCCATTGTGTATATGTACCACCTCTTCTTTATCCATTCATCTACTGATGGACACTTAGGTTGCTTCCATTTCTTGGCTATTGTAAATAGTGCTGCGAATAAACATAGGGGTGCATCTGTCCTTTTCAAATTGGGCTGCTGCATTCTTAGGGTAAATTCCTAGGAGTGGAATTCCTGGGTCAAATGGTATTTCTATTTTGAGTTTTTTGAGGAACCTCCATACTGCTTTCCACAATGGTTGAACTAATTTGCAGTCCCACCAGCAGTGTAGGAGGGTTCCCTTTTCTCCACATCCTCGCCAACATTTGTTGTTGTTTGTGTTTTGGATGTTGGCCATCCTCACTGGTGTGAGGTGATATCTCATTGTGGTTTTAATCTGCATTTCTCTGATGATTAGCGATGTGGAGCATCTTTTCATGTGCCTGTTGGCCATCTGAATTTCTTCTTTGGAGAAGTGTCTATTCATGTCCGCTGCCCATTTCTTAATTGGATTATTTGCTTTCTGTTTGTTAAGGTGCATGAGTTCTTTATATATTTTGGATGTCAACCCTTTATAAGATACGTTTTTTATGGATATATTCTCCCATACTGTAGGATGTCTTTTTGTTCTACTGATGGTGTCCTTTGCTGTACAGAAGCTTTGCAGCTTGATATAGTCCCACTTGTTCATTTTTGCTTTTGTTTCCCTTGCCCGGGAGATATGTTCATGAAGAAGTTGCTCATGTTTATGTCCAAGAGATTTTTGCCTATGTTTTTTTCTAAGAGTTTTATGGTTTCATGACTTAAATTCAAGTCTTTGATCCACCTTGAGTTTACCTTTGTGTATGGGGCTAGACAGTAGTCCAGTTTCATTCTTTTACATGTAGCTGTCCAGTTTTTCCAACACCAGCTGCTGAAGAGGCTGTCATCTCCCCATTGTATATCCAAGGCACTTTTATCAAATATCAATTGACTGTATATGTTTGGGTTAATGTTTGGATTTTCTATTCTGTTCCACTGGTCTGTGGGTCTGTTTTTGTGCCAATACCAAATTGTCTTGATTACTGTGGCTTTGTAGTAGAGCTTGAAGTCAGGGAGTGTAATTCCCCCTGTTTTATTCCTCCTTCTCAGGATTGATTTGGCTATTCGGGGTCTTTTGTGGTTCCATATGAATTTTAGAATTATTTGTTCCAGTTCATTGAAGAAAGCTGCTGGTAGTTTGATAGGGATTGCATTGAATCTGTAGATTGCTTTAGGTGGTATAGCCATTTTGACAATATTTATTCTTCCTAGCCAAGAGCATGGGATGCATTTCCATTTGTTAGTGTCCTCTTTAATTTCTCTTAGGAGTGTCTTGTAGTTTTCAGAGTACAGGTCTTT